>OZ005655.1:305263984-305365984 GCA_963930645.1 Salticus scenicus
CGTGGGGCAGATTCTGGAAGTGATTGCGATCGCAAAGCTCTATTGGTTGCTTTGGAATCGGCTTTTGAAAAAAATTCTGTGAAAATCGCAAAAATTTTGGGTATCGAAATCGGGCAAAGTCTGCATAAAAGGGCTCTCCTGGCCAAATGGTTTAACTTTGGAAGGTCCCTGCTGTTCTGTTATGAAACTAGAATATCTTTTGCAGATTCTGGAAGTGATTGCGATCGCAAAGCTCTATTCGTTGCTTTGGAATCGACTTTTGAAAATGAGAGGGCATAAAATTCCCCAAAAAAATTTGGCGACGATATCGAGCACATGCCTTCATAAAAGGGCTCTCCTGGCCAAATGGTTTAACTTTGGCAGGTCCCTGCTGTTCTGTTATGAAAGTAGACTTCGTGTGGCAGATTCTGGAAGTGATTGCGATCGCAAATCTCTATTGGTTGCTTTGGAATCGGCTTTTGAAAAAAATTCTGTGAAAATCGCAAAAATTTTGGGTATCGAAATCGGGCAAAGTCTGCATAAAAGAGCTCTCCTGGCCAAATGGTTTAACTTTGGCAGGTCCCTGCTGTTCTGTTATGAAACTAGAATATCTTTTGCAGATTCTGGAAGTGATTGCGATCGCAAAGCTCTATTCGTTGCTTTGGAATCGACTTTTGAAAATGAGAGGGCGTAAAATTCCCCAAAAAAATTTGGCGACGATATCGAGCACATGCCTTCATAAAAGGGCTCTCCTGGCCAAATGGTTTAACTTTGGCAGGTCCCTGCTGTTCTGTTATGAAAGTAGACTTCGTGGGGCAGATTCTGGAAGTGATTGCGATCGCAAATCTCTATTGGTTGCTTTGGAATCGGCTTTTGAAAAAAATTCTGTGAAAATCGCAAAAATTTTGGGTATCGAAATCGGGCAAAGTCTGCATAAAAGGGCTCTCCTGGCCAAATGGTTTAACTTTGGCAGGTCCCTGCTGTTCTGTTATGAAACTAGAATATCTTTTGCAGATTCTGGAAGTGATTGCGATCGCAAAGCTCTATTCGTTGCTTTGGAATCGACTTTTGAAAATGAGAGGGCGTAAAATTCCCCAAAAAAATTTGGCGACGATATCGAGCACATGCCTTCATAAAAGGGCTCTCCTGGCCAAATGGTTTAACTTTGGCAGGTCCCTGCTGTTCTGTTATGAAAGTAGACTTCGTGGGGCAGATTCTGGAAGTGATTGCGATCGCAAAGCTCTATTGGTTGCTTTGGAATCGGCTTTTGAAAAAAATTCTGTGAAAATCGCAAAAATTTTGGGTATCGAAATCGGGCAAAGTCTGCATAAAAGGGCTCTCCTGGCCAAATGGTTTAACTTTGGCAGGTCCCTGCTGTTCTGTTATGAAACTAGAATATCTTTTGCAGATTCTGGAAGTGATTGCGATCGCAAAGCTCTATTCGTTGCTTTGGAATCGACTTTTGAAAATGAGAGGGCGTAAAATTCCCCAAAAAAATTTGGCGACGATATCGAGCACATGCCTTCATAAAAGGGCTCTCCTGGCCAAATGGTTTAACTTTGGCAGGTCCCTGCTGTTCTGTTATGAAAGTAGACTTCGTGGGGCAGATTCTGGAAGTGATTGCGATCGCAAAGCTCTATTGGTTGCTTTGGAATCGGCTTTTGAAAAAAATTCTGTGAAAATCGCAAAAATTTTGGGTATCGAAATCGGGCAAAGTCTGCATAAAAGGGCTCTCCTGGCCAAATGGTTTAACTTTGGCAGGTCCCTGCTGTTCTTTTATGAAACTAGAATATCTTTTGCAGATTCTGAAGTGATTGCGATCGCAAAGCTCTATTCGTTGCTTTGGAATCGACTTTTGAAAATGAGAGGGCGTAAAATCCCCCAAAAAAATTTGGCGACGATATCGAGCACATGCCTTCATAAAAGGGCTCTCCTGGCCAAATGGTTTAACTTTGGCAGGTCCCTGCTGTTCTGTTATGAAAGTAGACTTCGTGGGGCAGATTCTGGAAGTGATTGCGATCGCAAAGCTCTATTGGTTGCTTTGGAATCGGCTTTTGAAAAAAATTCTGTGAAAATCGCAAAAATTTTGGGTATCGAAATCGGGCAAAGTCTGCATAAAAGGGCTCTCCTGGCCAAATGGTTTAACTTTGGCAGGTCCCTGCTGTTCTGTTATGAAACTAGAATATCTTTTGCAGATTCTGGAAGTGATTGCGATCGCAAAGCTCTATTCGTTGCTTTGGAATCGACTTTTGAAAATGAGAGGGCGTAAAATTCCCCAAAAAAATTTGGCGACGATATCGAGCACATGCCTTCATAAAAGGGCTCTCCTGGCCAAATGGTTTAACTTTGGCAGGTCCCTGCTGTTCTGTTATGAAAGTAGACTTCGTGTGGCAGATTCTGGAAGTGATTGCGATCGCAAATCTCTATTGGTTGCTTTGGAATCGGCTTTTGAAAAAAATTCTGTGAAAATCGCAAAAATTTTGGGTATCGAAATCGGGCAAAGTCTGCATAAAAGGGCTCTCCTGGCCAAATGGTTTAACTTTGGCAGGTCCCTGCTGTTCTGTTATGAAACTAGAATATCTTTTGCAGATTCTGGAAGTGATTGCGATCGCAAAGCTCTATTCGTTGCTTTGGAATCGACTTTTGAAAATGAGAGGGCGTAAAATTACCCAAAAAAATTTGGCGACGATATCGAGCACATGCCTTCATAAAAGGGCTCTCCTGGCCAAATGGTTTAACTTTGGCAGGTCCCTGCTGTTCTGTTATGAAAGTAGACTTCGTGGGGCAGATTCTGGAAGTGATTGCGATCGCAAATCTCTATTGGTTGCTTTGGAATCGGCTTTTGAAAAAAATTCTGTGAAAATCGCAAAAATTTTGGGTATCGAAATCGGGCAAAGTCTGCATAAAAGGGCTCTCCTGGCCAAATGGTTTAGTTTTGGCAGGTCCCTGCTGTTCTGTTATGAAACTAGAATATCTTTTGCAGATTCTGGAAGTGATTGCGATCGCAAAGCTCTATTCGTTGCTTTGGAATCGACTTTTGAAAATGAGAGGGCGTAAAATTCCCCAAAAAAATTTGGCGACGATATCGAGCACATGCCTTCATAAAAGGGCTCTCCTGGCCAAATGGTTTAACTTTGGCAGGTCCCTGCTGTTCTGTTATGAAAGTAGACTTCGTGGGGCAGATTCTGGAAGTGATTGCGATCGCAAAGCTCTATTGGTTGCTTTGGAATCGGCTTTTGAAAAAAATTCTGTGAAAATCGCAAAAATTTTGGGTATCAAAATCGGGCAAAGTCTGCATAAAAGGGCTCTCCTGGCCAAATGGTTTAACTTTGGCAGGTCCCTGCTGTTCTGTTATGAAACTAGAATATCTTTTGCAGATTCTGGAAGTGATTGCGATCGCAAAGCTCTATTCGTTGCTTTGGAATCGACTTTTGAAAATGAGAGGGCGTAAAATTCCCCAAAAAAATTTGGCGACGATATCGAGCACATGCCTTCATAAAAGGGCTCTCCTGGCCAAATGGTTTAACTTTGGCAGGTCCCTGCTGTTCTGTTATGAAAGTAGACTTCGTGGGGCAGATTCTGGAAGTGATTGCGATCGCAAAGCTCTATTGGTTGCTTTGGAATCGGCTTTTGAAAAAAATTCTGTGAAAATCGCAAAAATTTTGGGTATCGAAATCGGGCAAAGTCTGCATAAAAGAGCTCTCCTGGCCAAATGGTTTAACTTTGGCAGGTCCCTGCTGTTCTGTTATGAAACTAGAATATCTTTTGCAGATTCTGGAAGTGATTGCGATCGCAAAGCTCTATTCGTTGCTTTGGAATCGACTTTTGAAAATGAGAGGGCGTAAAATTCCCCAAAAAAATTTGGCGACGATATCGAGCACATGCCTTCATAAAAGGGCTCTCCTGGCCAAATGGTTTAACTTTGGCAGGTCCCTGCTGTTCTGTTATGAAAGTAGACTTCGTGGGGCAGATGCTGGAAGTGATTGCGATCGCAAAGCTCTATTGGTTGCTTTGGAATCGGCTTTTGAAAAAAATTCTGTGAAAATCGCAAAAATTTTGGGTATCGAAATCGGGCAAAGTCTGCATAAAAGGGCTCTCCTGGCCAAATGGTTTAACTTTGGCAGGTCCCTGCTGTTCTGTTATGAAACTAGAATATCTTTTGCAGATTCTGGAAGTGATTGCGATCGCAAAGCTCTATTCGTTGCTTTGGAATCGACTTTTGAAAATGAGAGGGCGTAAAATTCCCCAAAAAAATTTGGCGACGATATCGAGCACATGCCTTCATAAAAGGGCTCTCCTGGCCAAATGGTTTAACTTTGGCAGGTCCCTGCTGTTCTGTTATGAAAGTAGACTTCGTGGGGCAGATGCTGGAAGTGATTGCGATCGCAAAGCTCTATTGGTTGCTTTGGAATCGGCTTTTGAAAAAAATTCTGTGAAAATCGCAAAAATTTTGGTTATCGAAATCGGGCAAAGTCTGCATAAAAGGGCTCTCCTGGCCAAATGGTTTAACTTTGGCAGGTCCCTGCTGTTCTGTTATTAAACTAGAATATCTTTTGCAGATTCTGGAAGTGATTGCGATCGCAAAGCTCTATTCGTTGCTTTGGAATCGACTTTTGAAAATGAGAGGGCGTAAAATTCCCCAAAAAAATTTGGCGACGATATCGAGCACATGCCTTCATAAAAGGGCTCTCCTGGCCAAATGGTTTAACTTTGGCAGGTCCCTGCTGTTCTGTTATGAAAGTAGACTTCGTGGGGCAGATTCTGGAAGTGATTGCGATCGCAAAGCTCTATTGGTTGCTTTGGAATCGGCTTTTGAAAAAAATTGTGTGAAAATCGCAAAAATTTTGGGTATCGAAATCGGGCAAAGTCTGCATAAAAGGGCTCTCCTGGCCAAATGGTTTAACTTTGGCAGGTCCCTGCTGTTCTGTTATGAAACTAGAATATCTTTTGCAGATTCTGGAAGTGATTGCGATCGCAAAGCTCTATTCGTTGCTTTGGAATCGACTTTTGAAAATGAGAGGGCGTAAAATTCCCCAAAAAAATCTGGCGACGATATCGAGCACATGCCTTCATAAAAGGGCTCTCCTGGCCAAATGGTTTAACTTTGGCAGGTCCCTGCTCTTCTGTTATGAAAGTAGACTTCGTGGGGCAGATTCTGGAAGTGATTGCGATCGCAAAGCTCTATTGGTTGCTTTGGAATCGGCTTTTGAAAAAAATTCTGTGAAAATCGCAAAAATTTTGGGTATCGAAATCGGGCAAAGTCTGCATAAAAGAGCTCTCCTGGCCAAATGGTTTAACTTTGGCAGGTCCCTGCTGTTCTGTTATGAAACTAGAATATCTTTTGCAGATTCTGGACGTGATTGCGATCGCAAAGCTCTATTCGTTGCTTTGGAATCGACTTTTGAAAATGAGAGGGCGTAAAATTCCCCAAAAAAATTTGGCGACGATATCGAGCACATGCCTTCATAAAAGGGCTCTCCTGGCCAAATGGTTTAACTTTGGCAGGTCCCTGCTGTTCTGTTATGAAAGTAGACTTCGTGGGGCAGATGCTGGAAGTGATTGCGATCGCAAAGCTCTATTGGTTGCTTTGGAATCGGCTTTTGAAAAAAATTCTGTGAAAATCGCAAAAATTTTGGGTATCGAAATCGGGCAAAGTCTGCATAAAAGGGCTCTCCTGGCCAAATGGTTTAACTTTGGCAGGTCCCTGCTGTTCTGTTATGAAACTAGAATATCTTTTGCAGATTCTGGAAGTGATTGCGATCGCAAAGCTCTATTCGTTGCTTTGGAATCGACTTTTGAAAATGAGAGGGCGTAAAATTCCCCAAAAAAATTTGGCGACGATATCGAGCACATGCCTTCATAAAAGGGCTCTCCTGGCCAAATGGTTTAACTTTGGCAGGTCCCTGCTGTTCTGTTATGAAAGTAGACTTCGTGGGGCAGATGCTGGAAGTGATTGCGATCGCAAAGCTCTATTGGTTGCTTTGGAATCGGCTTTTGAAAAAAATTCTGTGAAAATCGCAAAAATTTTGGTTATCGAAATCGGGCAAAGTCTGCATAAAAGGGCTCTCCTGGCCAAATGGTTTAACTTTGGCAGGTCCCTGCTGTTCTGTTATTAAACTAGAATATCTTTTGCAGATTCTGGAAGTGATTGCGATCGCAAAGCTCTATTCGTTGCTTTGGAATCGACTTTTGAAAATGAGAGGGCGTAAAATTCCCCAAAAAAATTTGGCGACGATATCGAGCACATGCCTTCATAAAAGGGCTCTCCTGGCCAAATGGTTTAACTTTGGCAGGTCCCTGCTGTTCTGTTATGAAAGTAGACTTCGTGGGGCAGATTCTGGAAGTGATTGCGATCGCAAAGCTCTATTGGTTGCTTTGGAATCGGCTTTTGAAAAAAATTCTGTGAAAATCGCAAAAATTTTGGGTATCGAAATCGGGCAAAGTCTGCATAAAAGGGCTCTCCTGGCCAAATGGTTTAACTTTGGCAGGTCCCTGCTGTTCTGTTATGAAACTAGAATATCTTTTGCAGATTCTGGAAGTGATTGCGATCGCAAAGCTCTATTCGTTGCTTTGGAATCGACTTTTGAAAATGAGAGGGCGTAAAATTCCCCAAAAAAATTTGGCGACGATATCGAGCACATGCCTTCATAAAAGGGCTCTCCTGGACAAATGGTTTAACTTTGGCAGGTCCCTGCTGTTCTGTTATGAAAGTAGACTTCGTGGGGCAGATGCTGGAAGTGATTGCGATCGCAAAGCTCTATTGGTTGCTTTGGAATCGGCTTTTGAAAAAAATTCTGTGAAAATCGCAAAAATTTTGGGTATCGAAATCGGGCAAAGTCTGCATAAAAGGGCTCTCCTGGCCAAATGGTTTAACTTTGGCAGGTCCCTGCTGTTCTGTTATGAAACTAGAATATCTTTTGCAGATTCTGGAAGTGATTGCGATCGCAAAGCTCTATTCGTTGCTTTGGAATCGACTTTTGAAAATGAGAGGGCGTAAAATTCCCCAAAAAAATTTGGCGACGATATCGAGCACATGCCTTCATAAAAGGGCTCTCCTGGCCAAATGGTTTAACTTTGGCAGGTCCCTGCTGTTCTGTTATGAAAGTAGACTTCGTGGGGCAGATGCTGGAAGTGATTGCGATCGCAAAGCTCTATTGGTTGCTTTGGAATCGGCTTTTGAAAAAAATTCTGTGAAAATCGCAAAAATTTTGGGTATCGAAATCGGGCAAAGTCTGCATAAAAGGGCTCTCCTGGCCAAATGGTTTAACTTTGGCAGGTCCCTGCTGTTCTGTTATGAAACTAGAATATCTTTTGCAGATTCTGGAAGTGATTGCGATCGCAAAGCTCTATTCGTTGCTTTGGAATCGACTTTTGAAAATGAGAGGGCGTAAAATTCCCCAAAAAAATTTGGCGACGATATCGAGCACATGCCTTCATAAAAGGGCTCTCCTGGCCAAATGGTTTAACTTTGGCAGGTCCCTGCTGTTCTGTTATGAAAGTAGACTTCGTGGGGCAGATTCTGGAAGTGATTGCGATCGCAAAGCTCTATTGGTTGCTTTGGAATCGGCTTTTGAAAAAAATTCTGTGAAAATCGCAAAAATTTTGGGTATCGAAATCGGGCAAAGTCTGCATAAAAGGGCTCTCCTGGCCAAATGGTTTAACTTTGGCAGGTCCCTGCTGTTCTGTTATGAAACTAGAATATCTTTTGCAGATTCTGGAAGTGATTGCGATCGCAAAGCTCTATTCGTTGCTTTGGAATCGACTTTTGAAAATGAGAGGGCGTAAAATTCCCCAAAAAAATTTGGCGACAATATCGAGCACATGCCTTCATAAAAGGGCTCTCCTGGACAAATGGTTTAACTTTGGCAGGTCCCTGCTGTTCTGTTATGAAAGTAGACTTCGTGGGGCAGATTCTGGAAGTGATTGCGATCGCAAAGCTCTATTGGTTGCTTTGGAATCGGCATTTGAAAAAAATTCTGTGAAAATCGCAAAAATTTTGGGTATCGAAATCGGGCAAAGTCTGCATAAAAGGGCTCTCCTGGCCAAATGGTTTAACTTTGGCAGGTCCCTGCTGTTCTGTTATGAAACTAGAATATCTTTTGCAGATTCTGGAAGTGATTGCGATCGCAAAGCTCTATTCGTTGCTTTGGAATCGACTTTTGAAAATGAGAGGGCGTAAAATTCCCCAAAAAAATTTGGCGACGATATCGAGCACATGCCTTCATAAAAGGGCTCTCCTGGCCAAATGGTTTAACTTTGGCAGGTCCCTGCTGTTCTGTTATGAAAGTAGACTTCGTGGGGCAGATTCTGGAAGTGATTGCGATCGCAAAGCTCTATTGGTTGCTTTGGAATCGGCTTTTGAAAAAAATTCTGTGAAAATCGCAAAAATTTTGGGTATCGAAATCGGGCAAAGTCTGCATAAAAGGGCTCTCCTGGCCAAATGGTTTAACTTTGGCAGGTCCCTGCTGTTCTGTTATGAAACTAGAATATCTTTTGCACATTCTGGAAGTGATTGCGATCGCAAAGCTCTATTCGTTGCTTTGGAATCGACTTTTGAAAATGAGAGGGCGTAAAATTCCCCAAAAAAATTTGGCGACGATATCGAGCACATGCCTTCATAAAAGGGCTCTCCTGGCCAAATGGTTTAACTTTGGCAGGTCCCTGCTGTTCTGTTATGAAAGTAGACTTCGTGGGGCAGATTCTGGAAGTGATTGCGATCGCAAAGCTCTATTGGTTGCTTTGGAATCGGCTTTTGAAAAAAATTCTGTGAAAATCGCAAAAATTTTGGGTATCGAAATCGGGCAAAGTCTGCATAAAAGGGCTCTCCTGGCCAAATGGTTTAACTTTGGCAGGTCCCTGCTGTTCTGTTATGAAACTAGAATATCTTTTGCAGATTCTGGAAGTGATTGCGATCGCAAAGCTCTATTCGTTGCTTTGGAATCGACTTTTGAAAATGAGAGGGCGTAAAATTCCCCAAAAAAATTTGGCGACGATATCGAGCACATGCCTTCATAAAAGGGCTCTCCTGGCCAAATGGTTTAACTTTGGCAGGTCCCTGCTGTTCTGTTATGAAAGTAGACTTCGTGGGGCAGATTCTGGAAGTGATTGCGATCGCAAAGCTCTATTGGTTGCTTTGGAATCGGCTTTTGAAAAAAATTCTGTGAAAATCGCAAAAATTTTGGGTATCGAAATCGGGCAAAGTCTGCATAAAAGGGCTCTCCTGGCCAAATGGTTTAACTTTGGCAGGTCCCTGCTGTTCTGTTATGAAACTAGAATATCTTTTGCAGATTCTGGAAGTGATTGCGATCGCAAAGCTCTATTCGTTGCTTTGGAATCGACTTTTGAAAATGAGAGGGCGTAAAATTCCCCAAAAAAATTTGGCGACGATTTCGAGCACATGCCTTCATAAAAGGGCTCTCCTGGCCAAATGGTTTAACTTTGGCAGGTCCCTGCTGTTCTGTTATGAAAGTAGACTTCGTGGGGCAGATTCTGGAAGTGATTGCGATCGCAAAGCTCTATTGGTTGCTTTGGAATCGGCTTTTGAAAAAAATTCTGTGAAAATCGCAAAAATTTTGGGTATCGAAATCGGGCAAGTCTGCATAAAAGGGCTCTCCTGGCCAAATGGTTTAACTTTGGCAGGTCCCTGCTGTTCTGTTATGAAACTAGAATATCTTTTGCAGATTCTGAAAGTGATTGCGATCGCAAAGCTCTATTCGTTGCTTTGGAATCGACTTTTGAAAATGAGAGGGCGTAAAATTCCCCAAAAAAATTTGGCGACGATATCGAGCACATGCCTTCATAAAAGGGCTCTCCTGGCCAAATGGTTTAACTTTGGCAGGTCCCTGCTGTTCTGTTATGAAAGTAGACTTCGTGGGGCAGATTCTGGAAGTGATTGCGATCGCAAAGCTCTATTGGTTGCTTTGGAATCGGCTTTTGAAAAAAATTCTGTGAAAATCGCAAAAATTTTGGGTATCGAAATCGGGCAAAGTCTGCATAAAAGGGCTCTCCTGGCCAAATGGTTTAACTTTGGCAGGTCCCTGCTGTTCTGTTATGAAACTAGAATATCTTTTGCAGATTCTGGAAGTGATTGCGATCGCAAAGCTCTATTCGTTGCTTTGGAATCGAATTTTGAAAATGAGAGGGCGTAAAATTCCCCAAAAAAATTTGGCGACGATATCGAGCACATGCCTTCATAAAAGGGCTCTCCTGGCCAAATGGTTTAACTTTGGCAGGTCCCTGCTGTTCTGTTATGAAAGTAGACTTCGTGGGGCAGATTCTGGAAGTGATTGCGATCGCAAAGCTCTATTGGTTGCTTTGGAATCGGCTTTTGAAAAAAATTCTGTGAAAATCGCAAAAATTTTGGGTATCGAAATCGGGCAAAGTCTGCATAAAAGGGCTCTCCTGGCCAAATGGTTTAACTTTGGCAGGTCCCTGCTGTTCTGTTATGAAACTAGAATATCTTTTGCAGATTCTGGAAGTGATTGCGATCGCAAAGCTCTATTCGTTGCTTTGGAATCGACTTTTGAAAATGAGAGGGCGGAAAATTCCCCAAAAAAATTTGGCGACGATATCGAGCACATGCCTTCATAAAAGGGCTCTCCTGGCCAAATGGTTTAACTTTGGCAGGTCCCTGCTGTTCTGTTATGAAAGTAGACTTCGTGGGGCAGATTCTGGAAGTGATTGCGATCGCAAAGCTCTATTGGTTGCTTTGGAATCGGCTTTTGAAAAAAATTCTGTGAAAATCGCAAAAATTTTGGGTATCGAAATCGGGCAAAGTCTGCATAAAAGGGCTCTCCTGGCCAAATGGTTTAACTTTGGCAGGTCCCTGCTGTTCTGTTATGAAACTAGAATATCTTTTGCAGATTCTGGAAGTGATTGCGATCGCAAAGCTCTATTCGTTGCTTTGGAATCGACTTTTGAAAATGAGAGGGCGTAAAATTCCCCAAAAAAATTTGGCGACGATATCGAGCACATGCCTTCATAAAAGGGCTCTCCTGGCCAAATGGTTTAACTTTGGCAGGTCCCTGCTGTTCTGTTATGAAAGTAGACTTCGTGGGGCACATTCTGGAAGTGATTGCGATCGCAAAGCTCTATTGGTTGCTTTGGAATCGGCTTTTGAAAAAAATTCTGTGAAAATCGCAAAAATTTTGGGTATCGAAATCGGGCAAAGTCTGCATAAAAGGGCTCTCCTGGCCAAATGGTTTAACTTTGGCAGGTCCCTGCTGTTCTGTTATGAAACTAGAATATCTTTTGCACATTCTGGAAGTGATTGCGATCGCAAAGCTCTATTCGTTGCTTTGGAATCGACTTTTGAAAATGAGAGGGCGTAAAATTCCCCAAAAAAATTTGGCGACGATATCGAGCACATGCCTTCATAAAAGGGCTCTCCTGGCCAAATGGTTTAACTTTGGCAGGTCCCTGCTGTTCTGTTATGAAAGTAGACTTCGTGGGGCAGATTCTGGAAGAGATTGCGATCGCAAAGCTCTATTGGTTGCTTTGGAATCGGCTTTTGAAAAAAATTCTGTGAAAATCGCAAAAATTTTGGGTATCGAAATCGGGCAAAGTCTGCATAAAAGGGCTCTCCTGGCCAAATGGTTTAACTTTGGCAGGTCCCTGCTGTTCTGTTATGAAACTAGAATATCTTTTGCAGATTCTGGAAGTGATTGCGATCGCAAAGCTCTATTCGTTGCTTTGGAATCGACTTTTGAAAATGAGAGGGCGTAAAATTCCCCAAAAAAATTTGGCGACGATATCGAGCACATGCCTTCATAAAAGGGCTCTCCTGGCCAAATGGTTTAACTTTGGCAGGTCCCTGCTGTTCTGTTATGAAAGTAGACTTCGTGGGGCAGATTCTGGAAGTGATTGCGATCGCAAAGCTCTATTGGTTGCTTTGGAATCGGCTTTTGAAAAAAATTCTGTGAAAATCGCAAAAATTTTGGGTATCGAAATCGGGCAAAGTCTGCATAAAAGGGCTCTCCTGGCCAAATGGTTTAACTTTGGCAGGTCCCTGCTGTTCTGTTATGACACTAGAATATCTTTTGCAGATTCTGGAAGTGATTGCGATCGCAAAGCTCTATTCGTTGCTTTGGAATCGACTTTTGAAAATGAGAGGGCGTAAAATTCCCCAAAAAAATTTGGCGACGATATCGAGCACATGCCTTCATAAAAGGGCTCTCCTGGCCAAATGGTTTAACTTTGGCAGGTCCCTGCTGTTCTGTTATGAAAGTAGACTTCGTGGGGCAGATTCTGGAAGTGATTGCGATCGCAAAGCTCTATTGGTTGCTTTGGAATCGGCTTTTGAAACAAATTCTGTGAAAATCGCAAAAATTTTGGGTATCGAAATCGGGCAAAGTCTGCATAAAAGAGCTCTCCTGGCCAAATGGTTTAACTTTGGCAGGTCCCTGCTGTTCTGTTATGAAACTAGAATATCTTTTGCAGATTCTGGAAGTGATTGCGATCGCAAAGCTGTATTCGTTGCTTTGGAATCGACTTTTGAAAATGAGAGGGCGTAAAATTCCCCAAAAAAATTTGGCGACGATATCGAGCACATGCCTTCATAAAAGGGCTCTCCTCGCCAAATTGTTTAACTTTGGCAGGTCCCTGCTGTTCTGTTATGAAAGTAGACTTCGTGGGGCAGATTCTGGAAGTGATTGCGATCGCAAAGCTCTATTGGTTGCTTTGGAATCGGCTTTTGAAAAAAATTCTGTGAAAATCGCAAAAATTTTGGGTATCGAAATCGGGCAAAGTCTGCATAAAAGGGCTCTCCTGGCCAAATGGTTTAACTTTGGCAGGTCCCTGCTGTTCTGTTATGAAACTAGAATATCTTTTGCAGATTCTGGAAGTGATTGCGATCGCAAAGCTCTATTCGTTGCTTTGGAATCGACTTTTGAAAATGAGAGGGCGTAAAATTCCCCAAAAAAATTTGGCGACGATATCGAGCACATGCCTTCATAAAAGGGCTCTCCTGGCCAAATGGTTTAACTTTGGCAGGTCCCTGCTGTTCTGTTATGAAAGTAGACTTCGTGGGGCAGATTCTGGAAGTGATTGCGATCGCAAAGCTCTATTGGTTGCTTTGGAATCGGCTTTTGAAAAAAATTCTGTGAAAATCGCAAAAATTTTGGGTATCGAAATCGGGCAAAGTCTGCATAAAAGGGCTCTCCTGGCCAAATGGTTTAACTTTGGCAGGTCCCTGCTGTTCTGTTATGAAACTAGAATATCTTTTGCAGATTCTGGAAGTGATTGCGATCGCAAAGCTCTATTCGTTGCTTTGGAATCGACTTTTGAAAATGAGAGGGCGTAAAATTCCCCAAAAAAATTTGGCGACGATATCGAGCACATGCCTTCATAAAAGGGCTCTCCTGGCCAAATGGTTTAACTTTGGCAGGTCCCTGCTGTTCTGTTATGAAAGTAGACTTCGTGGGGCAGATTCTGGAAGTGATTGCGATCGCAAAGCTCTATTGGTTGCTTTGGAATCGGCTTTTGAAAAAAATTCTGTGAAAATCGCAAAAATTTTGGGTATCGAAATCGGGCAAAGTCTGCATAAAAGGGCTCTCCTGGCCAAATGGTTTAACTTTGGCAGGTCCCTGCTGTTCTGTTATGAAACTAGAATATCTTTTGCAGATTCTGGAAGTGATTGCGATCGCAAAGCTCTATTCGTTGCTTTGGAATCGACTTTTGAAAATGAGAGGGCGTAAAATTCCCCAAAAAAATTTGGCGACGATATCGAGCACATGCCTTCATAAAAGGGCTCTCCTGGCCAAATGGTTTAACTTTGGCAGGTCCCTGCTGTTCTGTTATGAAAGTAGACTTCGTGGGGCAGATTCTGGAAGTGATTGCGATCGCAAAGCTCTATTGGTTGCTTTGGAATCGGCTTTTGAAAAAAATTCTGTGAAAATCGCAAAAATTTTGGGTATCGAAATCGGGCAAGTCTGCATAAAAAGGCTCTCCTGGCCAAATGGTTTAACTTTGGCAGGTCCCTGCTGTTCTGTTATGAAACTAGAATATCTTTTGCAGATTCTGAAAGTGATTGCGATCGCAAAGCTCTATTCGTTGCTTTGGAATCGACTTTTGAAAATGAGAGGGCGTAAAATTCCCCAAAAAAATTTGGCGACGATATCGAGCACATGCCTTCATAAAAGGGCTCTCCTGGCCAAATGGTTTAACTTTGGCAGGTCCCTGCTGTTCTGTTATGAAAGTAGACTTCGTGGGGCAGATTCTGGAAGTGATTGCGATCGCAAAGCTCTATTGGTTGCTTTGGAATCGGCTTTTGAAAAAAATTCTGTGAAAATCGCAAAAATTTTGGGTATCGAAATCGGGCAAAGTCTGCATAAAAGGGCTCTCCTGGCCAAATGGTTTAACTTTGGCAGGTCCCTGCTGTTCTGTTATGAAACTAGAATATCTTTTGCAGATTCTGGAAGTGATTGCGATCGCAAAGCTCTATTCGTTGCTTTGGAATCGAATTTTGAAAATGAGAGGGCGTAAAATTCCCCAAAAAAATTTGGCGACGATATCGAGCACATGCCTTCATAAAAGGGCTCTCCTGGCCAAATGGTTTAACTTTGGCAGGTCCCTGCTGTTCTGTTATGAAAGTAGACTTCGTGGGGCAGATTCTGGAAGTGATTGCGATCGCAAAGCTCTATTGGTTGCTTTGGAATCGGCTTTTGAAAAAAATTCTGTGAAAATCGCAAAAATTTTGGGTATCGAAATCGGGCAAAGTCTGCATAAAAGGGCTCTCCTGGCCAAATGGTTTAACTTTGGCAGGTCCCTGCTGTTCTGTTATGAAACTAGAATATCTTTTGCAGATTCTGGAAGTGATTGCGATCGCAAAGCTCTATTCGTTGCTTTGGAATCGACTTTTGAAAATGAGAGGGCGGAAAATTCCCCAAAAAAATTTGGCGACGATATCGAGCACATGCCTTCATAAAAGGGCTCTCCTGGCCAAATGGTTTAACTTTGGCAGGTCCCTGCTGTTCTGTTATGAAAGTAGACTTCGTGGGGCAGATTCTGGAAGTGATTGCGATCGCAAAGCTCTATTGGTTGCTTTGGAATCGGCTTTTGAAAAAAATTCTGTGAAAATCGCAAAAATTTTGGGTATCGAAATCGGGCAAAGTCTGCATAAAAGGGCTCTCCTGGCCAAATGGTTTAACTTTGGCAGGTCCCTGCTGTTCTGTTATGAAACTAGAATATCTTTTGCAGATTCTGGAAGTGATTGCGATCGCAAAGCTCTATTCGTTGCTTTGGAATCGACTTTTGAAAATGAGAGGGCGTAAAATTCCCCAAAAAAATTTGGCGACGATATCGAGCACATGCCTTCATAAAAGGGCTCTCCTGGCCAAATGGTTTAACTTTGGCAGGTCCCTGCTGTTCTGTTATGAAAGTAGACTTCGTGGGGCAGATTCTGGAAGTGATTGCGATCGCAAAGCTCTATTGGTTGCTTTGGAATCGGCTTTTGAAAAAAATTCTGTGAAAATCGCAAAAATTTTGGGTATCGAAATCGGGCAAAGTCTGCATAAAAGGGCTCTCCTGGCCAAATGGTTTAACTTTGGCAGGTCCCTGCTGTTCTGTTATGAAACTAGAATATCTTTTGCACATTCTGGAAGTGATTGCGATCGCAAAGCTCTATTCGTTGCTTTGGAATCGACTTTTGAAAATGAGAGGGCGTAAAATTCCCCAAAAAAATTTGGCGACGATATCGAGCACATGCCTTCATAAAAGGGGTTCCTGGCCAAATGGTTTAACTTTGGCAGGTCCCTGCTGTTCTGTTATGAAAGTAGACTTCGTGGGGCAGATTCTGGAAGTGATTGCGATCGCAAAGCTCTATTGGTTGCTTTGGAATCGGCTTTTGAAAAAAATTCTGTGAAAATCGCAAAAATTTTGGGTATCGAAATCGGGCAAAGTCTGCATAAAAGGGCTCTCCTGGCCAAATGGTTTAACTTTGGCAGGTCCCTGCTGTTCTGTTATGAAACTAGAATATCTTTTGCAGATTCTGGAAGTGATTGCGATCGCAAAGCTCTATTCGTTGCTTTGGAATCGACTTTTGAAAATGAGAGGGCGTAAAATTCCCCAAAAAAATTTGGCGACGATATCGAGCACATGCCTTCATAAAAGGGCTCTCCTGGCCAAATGGTTTAACTTTGGCAGGTCCCTGCTGTTCTGTTATGAAAGTAGACTTCGTGGGGCAGATTCTGGAAGTGATTGCGATCGCAAAGCTCTATTGGTTGCTTTGGAATCGGCTTTTGAAAAAAATTCTGTGAAAATCGCAAAAATTTTGGGTATCGAAATCGGGCAAAGTCTGCATAAAAGGGCTCTCCTGGCCAAATGGTTTAACTTTGGCAGGTCCCTGCTGTTCTGTTATGACACTAGAATATCTTTTGCAGATTCTGGAAGTGATTGCGATCGCAAAGCTCTATTCGTTGCTTTGGAATCGACTTTTGAAAATGAGAGGGCGTAAAATTCCCCAAAAAAATTTGGCGACGATATCGAGCACATGCCTTCATAAAAGGGCTCTCCTGGCCAAATGGTTTAACTTTGGCAGGTCCCTGCTGTTCTGTTATGAAAGTAGACTTCGTGGGGCAGATTCTGGAAGTGATTGCGATCGCAAAGCTCTATTGGTTGCTTTGGAATCGGCTTTTGAAACAAATTCTGTGAAAATCGCAAAAATTTTGGGTATCGAAATCGGGCAAAGTCTGCATAAAAGAGCTCTCCTGGCCAAATGGTTTAACTTTGGCAGGTCCCTGCTGTTCTGTTATGAAACTAGAATATCTTTTGCAGATTCTGGAAGTGATTGCGATCGCAAAGCTGTATTCGTTGCTTTGGAATCGACTTTTGAAAATGAGAGGGCGTAAAATTCCCCAAAAAAATTTGGCGACGATATCGAGCACATGCCTTCATAAAAGGGCTCTCCTCGCCAAATTGTTTAACTTTGGCAGGTCCCTGCTGTTCTGTTATGAAAGTAGACTTCGTGGGGCAGATTCTGGAAGTGATTGCGATCGCAAAGCTCTATTGGTTGCTTTGGAATCGGCTTTTGAAAAAAATTCTGTGAAAATCGCAAAAATTTTGGGTATCGAAATCGGGCAAAGTCTGCATAAAAGGGCTCTCCTGGCCAAATGGTTTAACTTTGGCAGGTCCCTGCTGTTCTGTTATGAAACTAGAATATCTTTTGCAGATTCTGGAAGTGATTGCGATCGCAAAGCTCTATTCGTTGCTTTGGAATCGACTTTTGAAAATGAGAGGGCGTAAAATTCCCCAAAAAAATTTGGCGACGATATCGAGCACATGCCTTCATAAAAGGGCTCTCCTGGCCAAATGGTTTAACTTTGGCAGGTCCCTGCTGTTCTGTTATGAAAGTAGACTTCGTGGGGCAGATTCTGGAAGTGATTGCGATCGCAAAGCTCTATTGGTTGCTTTGGAATCGGCTTTTGAAAAAAATTCTGTGAAAATCGCAAAAATTTTGGGTATCGAAATCGGGCAAAGTCTGCATAAAAGGGCTCTCCTGGCCAAATGGTTTAACTTTGGCAGGTCCCTGCTGTTCTGTTATGAAACTAGAATATCTTTTGCAGATTCTGGAAGTGATTGCGATCGCAAAGCTCTATTCGTTGCTTTGGAATCGACTTTTGAAAATGAGAGGGCGTAAAATTCCCCAAAAAAATTTGGCGACGATATCGAGCACATGCCTTCATAAAAGGGCTCTCCTGGCCAAATGGTTTAACTTTGGCAGGTCCCTGCTGTTCTGTTATGAAAGTAGACTTCGTGGGGCAGATTCTGGAAGTGATTGCGATCGCAAAGCTCTATTGGTTGCTTTGGAATCGGCTTTTGAAAAAAATTCTGTGAAAATCGCAAAAATTTTGGGTATCGAAATCGGGCAAAGTCTGCATAAAAGGGCTCTCCTGGCCAAATGGTTCAACTTTGGCAGGTCCCTGCTGTTCTGTTATGAAACTAGAATATCTTTTGCAGATTCTGGAAGTGATTGCGATCGCAAAGCTCTATTCGTTGCTTTGGAATCGACTTTTGAAAATGAGAGGGCGTAAAATTCCCCAAAAAAATTTGGCGACGATATCGAGCACATGCCTTCATAAAAGGGCTCTCCTGGCCAAATGGTTTAACTTTGGCAGGTCCCTGCTGTTCTGTTATGAAAGTAGACTTCGTGGGGCAGATTCTGGAAGTGATTGCGATCGCAAAGCTCTATTGGTTGCTTTGGAATCGGCTTTTGAAAAAAATTCTGTGAAAATCGCAAAAATTTTGGGTATCGAAATCGGGCAAAGTCTGCATAAAAGGGCTCTCCTGGCCAAATGGTTTAACTTTGGCAGGTCCCTGCTGTTCTGTTATGAAACTAGAATATCTTTTGCAGATTCTGGAAGTGATTGCGATCGCAAAGCTCTATTCGTTGCTTTGGAATCGACTTTTGAAAATGAGAGGGCGTAAAATTCCCCAAAAAAATTTGGCGACGATATCGAGCACATGCCTTCATAAAAGGGCTCTCCTGGCCAAATGGTTTAACTTTGGCAGGTCCCTGCTGTTCTGTTATGAAAGTAGACTTCGTGGGGCAGATTCTGGAAGTGATTGCGATCGCAAAGCTCTATTGGTTGCTTTGGAATCGGCTTTTGAAAAAAATTCTGTGAAAATCGCAAAAATTTTGGGTATCGAAATCGGGCAAAGTCTGCATAAAAGGGCTCTCCTGGCCAAATGGTTTAACTTTGGCAGGTCCCTGCTGTTCTGTTATGAAACTAGAATATCTTTTGCAGATTCTGGAAGTGATTGCGATCGCAAAGCTCTATTCGTTGCTTTGGAATCGACTTTTGAAAATGAGAGGGCGTAAAATTCCCCAAAAAAATTTGGCGACGATATCGAGCACATGCCTTCATAAAAGGGCTCTCCTGGACAAATGGTTTAACTTTGGCAGGTCCCTGCTGTTCTGTTATGAAAGTAGACTTCGTGGGGCAGATTCTGGAAGTGATTGCGATCGCAAAGCTCTATTGGTTGCTTTGGAATCGGCTTTTGAAAAAAATTCTGTGAAAATCGCAAAAATTTTGGGTATCGAAATCGGGCAAAGTCTGCATAAAAGGGCTCTCCTGGCCAAATGGTTTAACTTTGGCAGGTCCCTGCTGTTCTGTTATGAAACTAGAATATCTTTTGCAGATTCTGGAAGTGATTGCGATCGCAAAGCTCTATTCGTTGCTTTGGAATCGACTTTTGAAAATGAGAGGGCGTAAAATTCCCCAAAAAAATTTGGCGACGATATCGAGCACATGCCTTCATAAAAGGGCTCTCCTGGCCAAATGGTTTAACTTTGGCAGGTCCCTGCTGTTCTGTTATGAAAGTAGACTTCGTGGGGCAGATTCTGGAAGTGATTGCGATCGCAAAGCTCTATTGGTTGCTTTGGAATCGGCTTTTGAAAAAAATTCTGTGAAAATCGCAAAAATTTTGGGTATCGAAATCGGGCAAAGTCTGCATAAAAGGGCTCTCCTGGCCAAATGGTTTAACTTTGGCAGGTCCCTGCTGTTCTGTTATGAAACTAGAATATCTTTTGCACATTCTGGAAGTGATTGCGATCGCAAACCTCTATTCGTTGCTTTGGAATCGACTTTTGAAAATGAGAGGGCGTAAAATTCCCCAAAAAAATTTGGCGACGATATCGAGCACATGCCTTCATAAAAGGGCTCTCCTGGCCAAATGGTTTAACTTTGGCAGGTCCCTGCTGTTCTGTTATGAAAGTAGACTTCGTGGGGCAGATTCTGGAAGTGATTGCGATCGCAAAGCTCTATTGGTTGCTTTGGAATCGGCTTTTGAAAAAAATTCTGTGAAAATCGCAAAAATTTTGGGTATGGAAATCGGGCAAAGTCTGCATAAAAGGGCTCTCCTGGCCAAATGGTTTAACTTTGGCAGGTCCCTGCTGTTCTGTTATGAAACTAGAATATCTTTTGCAGATTCTGGAAGTGATTGCGATCGCAAAGCTCTATTCGTTGCTTTGGAATCAACTTTTGAAAATGAGAGGGCGTAAAATTCCCCAAAAAAATTTGGCGACGATATCGAGCACATGCCTTCATAAAAGGGCTCTCCTGGCCAAATGGTTTAACTTTGGCAGGTCCCTGCTGTTCTGTTATGAAAGTAGACTTCGTGGGGCAGATTCTGGAAGTGATTGCGATCGCAAAGCTCCATTGGTTGCTTTGGAATCGGCTTTTGAAAAAAATTCTGTGAAAATCGCAAAAATTTTGGGTATCGAAATCGGGCAAAGTCTGCATAAAAGGGCTCTCCTGGCCAAATGGTTTAACTTTGGCAGGTCCCTGCTGTTCTGTTATGACACTAGAATATCTTTTGCAGATTCTGGAAGTGATTGCGATCGCAAAGCTCTATTCGTTGCTTTGGAATCGACTTTTGAAAATGAGAGGGCGTAAAATTCCCCAAAAAAATTTGGCGACGATATCGAGCACATGCCTTCATAAAAGGGCTCTCCTGGCCAAATGGTTTAACTTTGGCAGGTCCCTGCTGTTCTGTTATGAAAGTAGACTTCGTGGGGCAGATTCTGGAAGTGATTGCGATCGCAAAGCTCTATTGGTTGCTTTGGAATCGGCTTTTGAAACAAATTCTGTGAAAATCGCAAAAATTTTGGTTATCGAAATCGGGCAAAGTCTGCATAAAAGAGCTCTCCTGGCCAAATGGTTTAACTTTGGCAGGTCCCTGCTGTTCTGTTATGAAACTAGAATATCTTTTGCAGATTCTGGAAGTGATTGCGATCGCAAAGCTCTATTCGTTGCTTTGGAATCGACTTTTGAAAATGAGAGGGCGTAAAATTCCCCAAAAAAATTTGGCGACGATATCGAGCACATGCCTTCATAAAAGGGCGCTCCTCGCCAAATTGTTTAACTTTGGCAGGTCCCTGCTGTTCTGTTATGAAAGTAGACTTCGTGGGGCAGATTCTGGAAGTGATTGCGATCGCAAAGCTCTATTGGTTGCTTTGGAATCGGCTTTTGAAAAAAATTCTGTGAAAATCGCAAAAATTTTGGGTATCGAAATCGGGCAAAGTCTGCATAAAAGGGCTCTCCTGGCCAAATGGTTTAACTTTGGCAGGTCCCTGCTGTTCTGTTATGAAACTAGAATATCTTTTGCACATTCTGGAAGTGATTGCGATCGCAAACCTCTATTCGTTGCTTTGGAATCGACTTTTGAAAATGAGAGGGCGTAAAATTCCCCAAAAAAATTTGGCGACGATATCGAGCACATGCCTTCATAAAAGGGCTCTCCTGGCCAAATGGTTTAACTTTGGCAGGTCCCTGCTGTTCTGTTATGAAAGTAGACTTCGTGGGGCAGATTCTGGAAGTGATTGCGATCGCAAAGCTCTATTGGTTGCTTTGGAATCGGCTTTTGAAAAAAATTCTGTGAAAATCGCAAAAATTTTGGGTATGGAAATCGGGCAAAGTCTGCATAAAAGGGCTCTCCTGGCCAAATGGTTTAACTTTGGCAGGTCCCTGCTGTTCTGTTATGAAACTAGAATATCTTTTGCAGATTCTGGAAGTGATTGCGATCGCAAAGCTCTATTCGTTGCTTTGGAATCAACTTTTGAAAATGAGAGGGCGTAAAATTCCCCAAAAAAATTTGGCGACGATATCGAGCACATGCCTTCATAAAAGGGCTCTCCTGGCCAAATGGTTTAACTTTGGCAGGTCCCTGCTGTTCTGTTATGAAAGTAGACTTCGTGGGGCAGATTCTGGAAGTGATTGCGATCGCAAAGCTCCATTGGTTGCTTTGGAATCGGCTTTTGAAAAAAATTCTGTGAAAATCGCAAAAATTTTGGGTATCGAAATCGGGCAAAGTCTGCATAAAAGGGCTCTCCTGGCCAAATGGTTTAACTTTGGCAGGTCCCTGCTGTTCTGTTATGACACTAGAATATCTTTTGCAGATTCTGGAAGTGATTGCGATCGCAAAGCTCTATTCGTTGCTTTGGAATCGACTTTTGAAAATGAGAGGGCGTAAAATTCCCCAAAAAAATTTGGCGACGATATCGAGCACATGCCTTCATAAAAGGGCTCTCCTGGCCAAATGGTTTAACTTTGGCAGGTCCCTGCTGTTCTGTTATGAAAGTAGACTTCGTGGGGCAGATTCTGGAAGTGATTGCGATCGCAAAGCTCTATTGGTTGCTTTGGAATCGGCTTTTGAAACAAATTCTGTGAAAATCGCAAAAATTTTGGTTATCGAAATCGGGCAAAGTCTGCATAAAAGAGCTCTCCTGGCCAAATGGTTTAACTTTGGCAGGTCCCTGCTGTTCTGTTATGAAACTAGAATATCTTTTGCAGATTCTGGAAGTGATTGCGATCGCAAAGCTCTATTCGTTGCTTTGGAATCGACTTTTGAAAATGAGAGGGCGTAAAATTCCCCAAAAAAATTTGGCGACGATATCGAGCACATGCCTTCATAAAAGGGCGCTCCTCGCCAAATTGTTTAACTTTGGCAGGTCCCTGCTGTTCTGTTATGAAAGTAGACTTCGTGGGGCAGATTCTGGAAGTGATTGCGATCGCAAAGCTCTATTGGTTGCTTTGGAATCGGCTTTTGAAAAAAATTCTGTGAAAATCGCAAAAATTTTGGGTATCGAAATCGGGCAAAGTCTGCATAAAAGGGCTCTCCTGGCCAAATGGTTTAACTTTGGCAGGTCCCTGCTGTTCTGTTATGAAACTAGAATATCTTTTGCAGATTCTGGAAGTGATTGCGATCGCAAAGCTCTATTCGTTGCTTTGGAATCGACTTTTGAAAATGAGAGGGCGTAAAATTCCCCAAAAAAATTTGGAGACGATATCGAGCACATGCCTTCATAAAAGGGCTCTCCTGGCCAAATGGTTTAACTTTGGCAGGTCCCTGCTGTTCTGTTATGAAAGTAGACTTCGTGGGGCAGATTCTGGAAGTGATTGCGATCGCAAAGCTCTATTGGTTGCTTTGGAATCGGCTTTTGAAAAAAATTCTGTGAAAATCGCAAAAATTTTGGGTATCGAAATCGGGCAAAGTCTGCATAAAAGGGCTCTCCTGGCCAAATGGTTTAACTTTGGCAGGTCCCTGCTGTTCTGTTATGAAACTAGAATATCTTTTGCACATTCTGGAAGTGATTGCGATCGCAAAGCTCTATTCGTTGCTTTGGAATCGACTTTTGAAAATGAGAGGGCGTAAAATTCCCCAAAAAAATTTGGCGACGATATCGAGCACATGCCTTCATAAAAGGGCTCTCCTGGCCAAATGGTTTAACTTTGGCAGGTCCCTGCTGTTCTGTTATGAAAGTAGACTTCGTGGGGCAGATTCTGGAAGTGATTGCGATCGCAAAGCTCTATTGGTTGCTTTGGAATCGGCTTTTGAAAAAAATTCTGTGAAAATCGCAAAAATTTTGGGTATCGAAATCGGGCAAAGTCTGCATAAAAGGGCTCTCCTGGCCAAATGGTTTAACTTTGGCAGGTCCCTGCTGTTCTGTTATGAAACTAGAATATCTTTTGCAGATTCTGGAAGTGATTGCGATCGCAAAGCTCTATTCGTTGCTTTGGAATCAACTTTTGAAAATGAGAGGGCGTAAAATTCCCCAAAAAAATTTGGCGACGATATCGAGCACATGCCTTCATAAAAGGGCTCTCCTGGCCAAATGGTTTAACTTTGGCAGGTCCCTGCTGTTCTGTTATGAAAGTAGACTTCGTGGGGCAGATTCTGGAAGTGATTGCGATCGCAAAGCTCTATTGGTTGCTTTGGAATCGGCTTTTGAAAAAAATTCTGTGAAAATCGCAAAAATTTTGGGTATCGAAATCGGGCAAAGTCTGCATAAAAGGGCTCTCCTGGCCAAATGGTTTAACTTTGGCAGGTCCCTGCTGTTCTGTTATGACACTAGAATATCTTTTGCAGATTCTGGAAGTGATTGCGATCGCAAAGCTCTATTCGTTGCTTTGGAATCGACTTTTGAAAATGAGAGGGCGTAAAATTCCCCAAAAAAATTTGGCGACGATATCGAGCACATGCCTTCATAAAAGGGCTCTCCTGGCCAAATGGTTTAACTTTGGCAGGTCCCTGCTGTTCTGTTATGAAAGTAGACTTCGTGGGGCAGATTCTGGAAGTGATTGCGATCGCAAAGCTCTATTGGTTGCTTTGGAATCGGCTTTTGAAACAAATTCTGTGAAAATCGCAAAAATTTTGGGTATCGAAATCGGGCAAAGTCTGCATAAAAGAGCTCTCCTGGCCAAATGGTTTAACTTTGGCAGGTCCCTGCTGTTCTGTTATGAAACTAGAATATCTTTTGCAGATTCTGGAAGTGATTGCGATCGCAAAGCTCTATTCGTTGCTTTGGAATCGACTTTTGAAAATGAGAGGGCGTAAAATTCCCCAAAAAAATTTGGCGACGATATCGAGCACATGCCTTCATAAAAGGGCGCTCCTCGCCAAATTGTTTACTTTGGCAGGTCCCTGCTGTTCTGTTATGAAAGCAGACTTCGTGGGGCAGATTCTGGAAGTGATTGCGATCGCAAAGCTCTATTGGTTGCTTTGGAATCGGCTTTTGAAAAAAATTCTGTGAAAATCGCAAAAATTTTGGGTATCGAAATCGGGCAAAGTCTGCATAAAAGGGCTCTCCTGGCCAAATGGTTTAACTTTGGCAGGTCCCTGCTGTTCTGTTATGAAACTAGAATATCTTTTGCAGATTCTGGAAGTGATTGCGATCGCAAAGCTCTATTCGTTGCTTTGGAATCGACTTTTGAA
Source organism: Salticus scenicus (assembly GCA_963930645.1). Classification (NCBI taxonomy): domain Eukaryota; kingdom Metazoa; phylum Arthropoda; class Arachnida; order Araneae; family Salticidae; genus Salticus; species Salticus scenicus. Next base: position 305,288,672 of record OZ005655.1, read on the forward strand.
AATGAGAGGGCGTAAAATTCCCCAAAAAAATTTGGAGACGATATCGAGCACATGCCTTCATAAAAGGGCTCTCCTGGCCAAATGGTTTAACTTTGGCAGGTCCCTGCTGTTCTGTTATGAAAGTAGACTTCGTGGGGCAGATTCTGGAAGTGATTGCGATCGCAAAGCTCTATTGGTTGCTTTGGAATCGGCTTTTGAAAAAAATTCTGTGAAAATCGCAAAAATTTTGGGTATCGAAATCGGGCAAAGTCTGCATAAAAGGGCTCTCCTGGCCAAATGGTTTAACTTTGGCAGGTCCCTGCTGTTCTGTTATGAAACTAGAATATCTTTTGCAGATTCTGGAAGTGATTGCGATCGCAAAGCTCTATTCGTTGCTTTGGAATCGACTTTTGAAAATGAGAGGGCGTAAAATTCCCCAAAAAAATTTGGCGACGATATCGAGCACATGCCTTCATAAAAGGCTCTCCTGGCCAAATGGTTTAACTTTGGCAGGTCCCTGCTGTTCTGTTATGAAAGTAGACTTCGTGGGGCAGATTCTGGAAGTGAGTGCGATCGCAAAGCTCTATTGGTTGCTTTGGAATCGGCTTTTGAAAAAATTTCTGTGAAAATCGCAAAAATTTTGGGTATCGAAATCGGGCAAAGACTGCATAAAAGGGCTCTCCTGGCCAAATGGTTTAACTTTGGCAGGTCCCTGCTGTTCTGTTATGAAACTAGAATATCTTTTGCAGATTCTGGAAGTGATTGCGATCGCAAAGCTCTATTCGTTGCTTTGGAATCGACTTTTGAAAATGAGAGGGCCTAAAATTCCCCAAAAAAATTTGGCGACGATATCGAGCACATGCCTTCATAAAAGGGCTCTCCTGGCCAAATGGTTTAACTTTGGCAGGTCCCTGCTGTTCTGTTATGAAAGTAGACTTCGTGGGGCAGATTCTGGAAGTGATTGCGATCGCAAAGCTCTATTGGTTGCTTTGGAATCGGCTTTTGAAAAAAATTCTGTGAAAATCGCAAAAATTTTGGGTATCGAAATCGGGCAAAGTCTGCATAAAAGGGCTCTCCTGGCCAAATGGTTTAACTTTGGCATGTCCCTGCTCTTCTGTTATGAAACTAGAATATCTTTTGCAGATTCTGGAAGTGACTGCGATCGCAAAGCTCTATTCGTTGCTTTGGAATCGACTTTTGAAAATGAGAGGGCGTAAAATTCCCCAAAAAAATTTGGCGACGATATCGAGCACATGCCTTCATAAAAGGGCTCTCCTGGCCAAATGGTTTAACTTTGGCAGGTCCCTGCTGTTCTGTTATGAAAGTAGACTTCGTGGGGCAGATTCTGGAAGTGATTGCGATCGCAAAGCTCTATTGGTTGCTTTGGAATCGGCTTTTGAAAAAAATTCTGTGAAAATCGCAAAAATTTTGGGTATCGAAATCGGGCAAAGTCTGCATAAAAGGGCTCTCCTGGCCAAATGGTTTAACTTTGGTAGGTCCCTGCTGTTCTGTTATGAAACTAGAATATCTTTTGCAGATTCTGGAAGTGATTGCGATCGCAAAGCTCTATTCGTTGCTTTGGAATCGACTTTTGAAAATGAGAGGGCGTAAAATTCCCCAAAAAAATTTGGCGACGATATCGAGCACATGCCTTCATAAAAGGGCTCTCCTGGCCAAATGGTTTAACTTTGGCAGGTCCCTGCTGTTCTGTTATGAAAGTAGACTTCGTGGGGCAGATTCTGGAAGTGATTGCGATCGCAAAGCTCTATTGGTTGCTTTGGAATCGGCTTTTGAAAAAAATTCTGTGAAAATCGCAAAAATTTTGGGTATCGAAATCGGGCAAAGTCTGCATAAAAGGGCTCTCCTGGCCAAATGGTTTAACTTTCGCAGGTCCCTGCTGTTCTGTTATGAAACTAGAATATCTTTTGCAGATTCTGGAAGTGATTGCGATCGCAAAGCTCTATTCGTTGCTTTGGAATCGACTTTTGAAAATGAGAGGGCGTAAAATTCCCCAAAAAAATTTGGCGACGATATCGAGCACATGCCTTCATAAAAGGGCTCTCCTGGCCAAATGGTTTAACTTTGGCAGGTCCCTGCTGTTCTGTTATGAAAGTAGACTTCGTGGGGCAGATTCTGGAAGTGAGTGCGATCGCAAAGCTCTATTGGTTGCTTTGGAATCGGCTTTTGAAAAAAATTCTGTGAAAATCGCAAAAATTTTGGGTATCGAAATCGGGCAAAGACTGCATAAAAGGGCTCTCCTGGCCAAATGGTTTAACTTTGGCAGGTCCCTGCTGTTCTGTTATGAAACTAGAATATCTTTTGCAGATTCTGGAAGTGATTGCGATCGCAAAGCTCTATTCGTTGCTTTGGAATCGACTTTTGAAAATGAGAGGGCGTAAAATTCCCCAAAAAAATTTGGCGACGATATCGAGCACATGCCTTCATAAAAGGGCTCTCCTGGCCAAATGGTTTAACTTTGGCAGGTCCCTGCTGTTCTGTTATGAAAGTAGACTTCGTGGGGCAGATTCTGGAAGTGATTGCGATCGCAAAGCTCTATTGGTTGCTTTGGAATCGGCTTTTGAAAAAAATTCTGTGAAAATCGCAAAAATTTTGGGTATCGAAATCGGGCAAAGTCTGCATAAAAGGGCTCTCCTGGCCGAATGGTTTAACTTTGGCATGTCCCTGCTGTTCTGTTATGAAACTAGAATATCTTTTGCAGATTCTGGAAGTGACTGCGATCGCAAAGCTCTATTCGTTGCTTTGGAATCGACTTTTGAAAATGAGAGGGCGTAAAATTCCCCAAAAAAATTTGGCGACGATATCGAGCACATGCCTTCATAAAAGGGCTCTCCTGGCCAAATGGTTTAACTTTGGCAGGTCCCTGCTGTTCTGTTATGAAAGTAGACTTCGTGGGGCAGATTCTGGAAGTGATTGCGATCGCAAAGCTCTATTGGTTGCTTTGGAATCGGCTTTTGAAAAAAATTCTGTGAAAATCGCAAAAATTTTGGGTATCGAAATCGGGCAAAGTCTGCATAAAAGGGCTCTCCTGGCCAAATGGTTTAACTTTGGCAGGTCCCTGCTGTTCTGTTATGAAACTAGAATATCTTTTGCAGATTCTGGAAGTGATTGCGATCGCAAAGCTCTATTCGTTGCTTTGGAATCGACTTTTGAAAATGAGAGGGCGTAAAATTCCCCAAAAAAATTTGGCGACGATATCGAGCACATGCCTTCATAAAAGGGCTCTCCTGGCCAAATGGTTTAACTTTGGCAGGTCCCTGCTGTTCTGTTATGAAAGTAGACTTCGTGGGGCAGATTCTGGAAGTGATTGCGATCGCAAAGCTCTATTGGTTGCTTTGGAATCGGCTTTTGAAAAAAATTCTGTGAAAATCGCAAAAATTTTGGGTATCGAAATCGGGCAAAGTCTGCATAAAAGGGCTCTCCTGGCCAAATGGTTTAACTTTGGCAGGTCCCTGCTGTTCTGTTATGAAACTAGAATATCTTTTGCAGATTCTGGAAGTGATTGCGATCGCAAAGCTCTATTCGTTGCTTTGGAATCGACTTTTGAAAATGAGAGGGCGTAAAATTCCCCAAAAAAATTTGGCGACGATATCGAGCACATGCCTTCATAAAAGGGCTCTCCTGGCCAAATGGTTTAACTTTGGCAGGTCCCTGCTGTTCTGTTATGAAAGTAGACTTCGTGGGGCAGATTCTGGAAGTGATTGCGATCGCAAAGCTCTATTGGTTGCTTTGGAATCGGCTTTTGAAAAAAATTCTGTGAAAATCGCAAAAATTTTGGGTATCGAAATCGGGCAAAGTCTGCATGAAAGGGCTCTCCTGGCCAAATGGTTTAACTTTGGCAGGTCCCTGCTGTTCTGTTATGAAACTAGAATATCTTTTGCAGATTCTGGAAGTGATTGCGATCGCAAAGCTCTATTCGTTGCTTTGGAATCGACTTTTGAAAATGAGAGGGCGTAAAATTCCCCAAAAAAATTTGGCGACGATATCGAGCACATGCCTTCATAAAAGGGCTCTCCTGGCCAAATGGTTTAACTTTGGCAGGTCCCTGCTGTTCTGTTATGAAAGTAGACTTCGTGGGGCAGATTCTGGAAGTGATTGCGATCGCAAAGCTCTATTGGTTGCTTTGGAATCGGCTTTTGAAAAAAATTCTGTGAAAATCGCAAAAATTTTGGGTATCGAAATCGGGCAAAGTCTGCATAAAAGGGCTCTCCTGGCCAAATGGTTTAACTTTGGCATATCCCTGCTGTTCTGTTATGAAACTAGAATATCTTTTGCAGATTCTGGAAGTGATTGCGATCGCAAAGCTCTATTCGTTGCTTTGGAATCGACTTTTGAAAATGAGAGGGCGTAAAATTCCCCAAAAAAATTTGGCGACGATATCGAGCACATGCCTTCATAAAAGGGCTCTCCTGGCCAAATGGTTTAACTTTGGCAGGTCCCTGCTGTTCTGTTATGAAAGTAGACTTCGTGGGGCAGATTCTGGAAGTGATTGCGATCGCAAAGCTCTATTGGTTGCTTTGGAATCGGCTTTTGAAAAAAATTCTGTGAAAATCGCAAAAATTTTGGGTATCGAAATCGGGCAAAGTCTGCATAAAAGGGCTCTCCTGGCCAAATGGTTTAACTTTGGCAGGTCCCTGCTGTTCTGTTATGAAACTAGAATATCTTTTGCAGATTCTGGAAGTGATTGCGATCGCAAAGCTCTATTCGTTGCTTTGGAATCGACTTTTGAAAATGAGAGGGCGTAAAATTCCCCAAAAAAATTTGGCGACGATATCGAGCACATGCCTTCATAAAAGGGCTCTCCTGGCCAAATGGTTTAACTTTGGCAGGTCCCTGCTGTTCTGTTATGAAAGTAGACTTCGTGGGGCAGATTCTGGAAGTGATTGCGATCGCAAAGCTCTATTGGTTGCTTTGGAATCGGCTTTTGAAAAAAATTCTGTGAAAATCGCAAAAATTTTGGGTATCGAAATCGGGCAAAGTCTGCATAAAAGGGCTCTCCTGGCCAAATGGTTTAACTTTGGCAGGTCCCTGCTGTTCTGTTATGAAACTAGAATATCTTTTGCAGATTCTGGAAGTGATTGCGATCGCAAAGCTCTATTCGTTGCTTTGGAATCGACTTTTGAAAATGAGAGGGCGTAAAATTCCCCAAAAAAATTTGGCGACGATATCGAGCACATGCCTTCATAAAAGGGCTCTCCTGGCCAAATGGTTTAACTTTGGCAGGTCCCTGCTGTTCTGTTATGAAAGTAGACTTCGTGGGGCAGATTCTGGAAGTGATTGCGATCGCAAAGCTCTATTGGTTGCTTTGGAATCGGCTTTTGAAAAAAATTCTGTGAAAATCGCAAAAATTTTGGGTATCGAAATCGGGCAAAGTCTGCATAAAAGGGCTCTCCTGGCCAAATGGTTTAACTTTGGCAGGTCCCTGCTGTTCTGTTATGAAACTAGAATATCTTTTGCAGATTCTGGAAGTGATTGCGATCGCAAAGCTCTATTCGTTGCTTTGGAATCGACTTTTGAAAATGAGAGGGCGTAAAATTCCCCAAAAAAATTTGGCGACGATATCGAGCACATGCCTTCATAAAAGGGCTCTCCTGGCCAAATGGTTTAACTTTGGCAGGTCCCTGCTGTTCTGTTATGAAAGTAGACTTCGTGGGGCAGATTCTGGAAGTGATTGCGATCGCAAAGCTCTATTGGTTGCTTTGGAATCGGCTTTTGAAAAAAATTCTGTGAAAATCGCAAAAATTTTGGGTATCGAAATCGGGCAAAGTCTGCATAAAAGGGCTCTCCTGGCCAAATGGTGTAACTTTGGCAGGTCCCTGCTGTTCTGTTATGAAACTAGAATATCTTTTGCAGATTCTGGAAGTGATTGCGATCGCAAAGCTCTATTCGTTGCTTTGGAATCGACTTTTGAAAATGAGAGGGCGTAAAATTCCCCAAAAAAATTTGGCGACGATATCGAGCACATGCCTTCATAAAAGGGCTCTCCTGGCCAAATGGTTTAACTTTGGCAGGTCCCTGCTGTTCTGTTATGAAAGTAGACTTCGTGGGGCAGATTCTGGAAGTGATTGCGATCGCAAAGCTCTATTGGTTGATTTGGAATCGGCTTTTGAAAAAAATTCTGTGAAAATCGCAAAAATTTTGGGTATCGAAATCGGGCAAAATCTGCATAAAAGGGCTCTCCTGGCCAAATGGTTTAACTTTGGCAGGTCCCTGCTGTTCTGTTATGAAACTAGAATATCTTTTGCAGATTCTGGAAGTGATTGCGATCGCAAAGCTCTATTCGTTGCTTTGGAATCGACTTTTGAAAATGAGAGGGCGTAAAATTCCCCAAAAAAATTTGGCGACGATATCGAGCACATGCCTTCATAAAAGGGCTCTCCTGGCCAAATGGTTTAACTTTGGCAGGTCCCTGCTGTTCTGTTATGAAAGTAGACTTCGTGGGGCAGATTCTGGAAGTGATTGCGATCGCAAAGCTCTATTGGTTGCTTTGGAATCGGCTTTTGAAAAAAATTCTGTGAAAATCGCAAAAATTTTGGGTATCGAAATCGGGCAAAGTCTGCATAAAAGGGCTCTCCTGGCCAAATGGTTTAACTTTGGCAGGTCCCTGCTGTTTTGTTATGAAACTAGAATATCTTTTGCAGATTCTGGAAGTGATTGCGATCGCAAAGCTCTATTCGTTGCTTTGGAATCGACTTTTGAAAATGAGAGGCCGTAAAATTCCCCAAAAAAATTTGGCGACGATATCGAGCACATGCCTTCATAAAAGGGCTCTCCTGGCCAAATGGTTTAACTTTGGCAGGTCCCTGCTGTTCTGTTATGAAAGTAGACTTCGTGGGGCAGATTCTGGAAGTGATTGCGATCGCAAAGCTCTATTGGTTGCTTTGGAATCGGCTTTTGAAAAAAATTCTGTGAAAATCGCAAAAATTTTGGGTATGGAAATCGGGCAAAGTCTGCATAAAAGGGCTCTCCTGGCCAAATGGTTTAACTTTGGCAGGTCCCTGCTGTTCTGTTATGAAACTAGAATATATTTCGCAGATTCTGGAAGTGATTGCGATCGCAAAGCTCTATTCGTTGCTTTGGAATCGACTTTTGAAAATGAGAGGGCGTAAAATTCCCCAAAAAAATTTGGCGACGATATCGAGCACATGCCTTCATAAAAGGGCTCTCCTGGCCAAATGGTTTAACTTTGGCAGGTCCCTGCTGTTCTGTTATGAAAGTAGACTTCGTGGGGCAGATTCTGGAAGTGATTGCGATCGCAAAGCTCTATTGGTTGCTTTGGAATCGGCTTTTGAAAAAAATTCTGTGAAAATCGCAAAAATTTTGGGTATCGAAATCGGGCAAAGTCTGCATAAAAGGGCTCTCCTGGCCAAATGGTTTAACTTTGGCAGGTCCCTGCTGTTCTGTTATGAAACTAGAATATCTTTTGCAGATTCTGGAAGTGATTGCGATCGCAAAGCTCTATTCGTTGCTTTGGAATCGACTTTTGAAAATGAGAGGGCGTAAAATTCCCCAAAAAAATTTGGCGACGATATCGAGCACATGCCTTCATAAAAGGGCTCTCCTGGCCAAATGGTTTAACTTTGGCAGGTCCCTGCTGTTCTGTTATGAAAGTAGACTTCGTGGGGCAGATTCTGGAAGTGATTGCGATCGCAAAGCTCTATTGGTTGCTTTGGAATCGGCTTTTGAAAAAAATTCTGTGAAAATCGCAAAAATTTTGGGTATCGAAATCGGGCAAAGTCTGCATAAAAGGGCTCTCCTGGCCAAATGGTGTAACTTTGGCAGGTCCCTGCTGTTCTGTTATGAAACTAGAATATCTTTTGCAGATTCTGGAAGTGATTGCGATCGCAAAGCTCTATTCGTTGCTTTGGAATCGACTTTTGAAAATGAGAGGGCGTAAAATTCCCCAAAAAAATTTGGCGACGATATCGAGCACATGCCTTCATAAAAGGGCTCTCCTGGCCAAATGGTTTAACTTTGGCAGGTCCCTGCTGTTCTGTTATGAAAGTAGACTTCGTGGGGCAGATTCTGGAAGTGATTGCGATCGCAAAGCTCTATTGGTTGCTTTGGAATCGGCTTTTGAAAAAAATTCTGTGAAAATCGCAAAAATTTTGGGTATCGAAATCGGGCAAAATCTGCATAAAAGGGCTCTCCTGGCCAAATGGTTTAACTTTGGCAGGTCCCTGCTGTTCTGTAATGAAACTAGAATATCTTTTGCAGATTCTGGAAGTGATTGCGATCGCAAAGCTCTATTCGTTGCTTTGGAATCGACTTTTGAAAATGAGAGGGCGTAAAATTCCCCAAAAAAATTTGGCGACGATATCGAGCACATGCCTTCATAAAAGGGCTCTCCTGGCCAAATGGTTTAACTTTGGCAGGTCCCTGCTGTTCTGTTATGAAAGTAGACTTCGTGGGGCAGATTCTGGAAGTGATTGCGATCGCAAAGCTCTATTGGTTGCTTTGGAATCGGCTTTTGAAAAAAATTCTGTGAAAATCGCAAAAATTTTGGGTATCGAAATCGGGCAAAGTCTGCATAAAAGGGCTCTCCTGGCCAAATGGTTTAACTTTGGCAGGTCCCTGCTGTTTTGTTATGAAACTAGAATATCTTTTGCAGATTCTGGAAGTGATTGCGATCGCAAAGCTCTATTCGTTGCTTTGGAATCGACTTTTGAAAATGAGAGGCCGTAAAATTCCCCAAAAAAATTTGGCGACGATATCGAGCACATGCCTTCATAAAAGGGCTCTCCTGGCCAAATGGTTTAACTTTGGCAGGTCCCTGCTGTTCTGTTATGAAAGTAGACTTCGTGGGGCAGATTCTGGAAGTGATTGCGATCGCAAAGCTCTATTGGTTGCTTTGGAATCGGCTTTTGAAAAAAATTCTGTGAAAATCGCAAAAATTTTGGGTATGGAAATCGGGCAAAGTCTGCATAAAAGGGCTCTCCTGGCCAAATGGTTTAACTTTGGCAGGTCCCTGCTGTTCTGTTATGAAACTAGAATATATTTCGCAGATTCTGGAAGTGATTGCGATCGCAAAGCTCTATTCGTTGCTTTGGAATCGACTTTTGAAAATGAGAGGGCGTAAAATTCCCCAAAAAAATTTGGCGACGATATCGAGCACATGCCTTCATAAAAGGGCTCTCCTGGCCAAATGGTTTAACTTTGGCAGGTCCCTGCTGTTCTGTTATGAAAGTAGACTTCGTGGGGCAGATTCTGGAAGTGATTGCGATCGCAAAGCTCTATTGGTTGCTTTGGAATCGGCTTTTGAAAAAAATTCTGTGAAAATCGCAAAAATTTTGGGTATCGAAATCGGGCAAAGTCTGCATAAAAGGGCTCTCCTGGCCAAATGGTTTAACTTTGGCAGGTCCCTGCTGTTCTGTTATGAAACTAGAATATCTTTTGCAGATTCTGGAAGTGATTGCGATCGCAAAGCTCTATTCGTTGCTTTGGAATCGACTTTTGAAAATGAGAGGGCGTAAAATTCCCCAAAAAAATTTGGCGACGATATCGAGCACATGCCTTCATAAAAGGGCTCTCCTGGCCAAATGGTTTAACTTTGGCAGGTCCCTGCTGTTCTGTTATGAAAGTAGACTTCGTGGGGCAGATTCTGGAAGTGATTGCGATCGCAAAGCTCTATTGGTTGCTTTGGAATCGGCTTTTGAAAAAAATTCTGTGAAAATCGCAAAAATTTTGGGTATCGAAATCGGGCAAAGTCTGCATAAAAGGGCTCTCCTGGCCAAATGGTGTAACTTTGGCAGGTCCCTGCTGTTCTGTTATGAAACTAGAATATCTTTTGCAGATTCTGGAAGTGATTGCGATCGCAAAGCTCTATTCGTTGCTTTGGAATCGACTTTTGAAAATGAGAGGGCGTAAAATTCCCCAAAAAAATTTGGCGACGATATCGAGCACATGCCTTCATAAAAGGGCTCTCCTGGCCAAATGGTTTAACTTTGGCAGGTCCCTGCTGTTCTGTTATGAAAGTAGACTTCGTGGGGCAGATTCTGGAAGTGATTGCGATCGCAAAGCTCTATTGGTTGATTTGGAATCGGCTTTTGAAAAAAATTCTGTGAAAATCGCAAAAATTTTGGGTATCGAAATCGGGCAAAATCTGCATAAAAGGGCTCTCCTGGCCAAATGGTTTAACTTTGGCAGGTCCCTGCTGTTCTGTTATGAAACTAGAATATCTTTTGCAGATTCTGGAAGTGATTGCGATCGCAAAGCTCTATTCGTTGCTTTGGAATCGACTTTTGAAAATGAGAGGGCGTAAAATTCCCCAAAAAAATTTGGCGACGATATCGAGCACATGCCTTCATAAAAGGGCTCTCCTGGCCAAATGGTTTAACTTTGGCAGGTCCCTGCTGTTCTGTTATGAAAGTAGACTTCGTGGGGCAGATTCTGGAAGTGATTGCGATCGCAAAGCTCTATTGGTTGCTTTGGAATCGGCTTTTGAAAAAAATTCTGTGAAAATCGCAAAAATTTTGGGTATCGAAATCGGGCAAAGTCTGCATAAAAGGGCTCTCCTGGCCAAATGGTTTAACTTTGGCAGGTCCCTGCTGTTTTGTTATGAAACTAGAATATCTTTTGCAGATTCTGGAAGTGATTGCGATCGCAAAGCTCTATTCGTTGCTTTGGAATCGACTTTTGAAAATGAGAGGCCGTAAAATTCCCCAAAAAAATTTGGCGACGATATCGAGCACATGCCTTCATAAAAGGGCTCTCCTGGCCAAATGGTTTAACTTTGGCAGGTCCCTGCTGTTCTGTTATGAAAGTAGACTTCGTGGGGCAGATTCTGGAAGTGATTGCGATCGCAAAGCTCTATTGGTTGCTTTGGAATCGGCTTTTGAAAAAAATTCTGTGAAAATCGCAAAAATTTTGGGTATGGAAATCGGGCAAAGTCTGCATAAAAGGGCTCTCCTGGCCAAATGGTTTAACTTTGGCAGGTCCCTGCTGTTCTGTTATGAAACTAGAATATATTTCGCAGATTCTGGAAGTGATTGCGATCGCAAAGCTCTATTCGTTGCTTTGGAATCGACTTTTGAAAATGAGAGGGCGTAAAATTCCCCAAAAAAATTTGGCGACGATATCGAGCACATGCCTTCATAAAAGGGCTCTCCTGGCCAAATGGTTTAACTTTGGCAGGTCCCTGCTGTTCTGTTATGAAAGTAGACTTCGTGGGGCAGATTCTGGAAGTGATTGCGATCGCAAAGCTCTATTGGTTGCTTTGGAATCGGCTTTTGAAAAAAATTCTGTGAAAATCGCAAAAATTTTGGGTATCGAAATCGGGCAAAGTCTGCATAAAAGGGCTCTCCTGGCCAAATGGTTTAACTTTGGCAGGTCCCTGCTGTTCTGTTATGAAACTAGAATATCTTTTGCAGATTCTGGAAGTGATTGCGATCGCAAAGCTCTATTCGTTGCTTTGGAATCGACTTTTGAAAATGAGAGGGCGTAAAATTCCCCAAAAAAATTTGGCGACGATATCGAGCACATGCCTTCATAAAAGGGCTCTCCTGGCCAAATGGTTTAACTTTGGCAGGTCCCTGCTGTTCTGTTATGAAAGTAGACTTCGTGGGGCAGATTCTGGAAGTGATTGCGATCGCAAAGCTCTATTGGTTGCTTTGGAATCGGCTTTTGAAAAAAATTCTGTGAAAATCGCAAAAATTTTGGGTATCGAAATCGGGCAAAGTCTGCATAAAAGGGCTCTCCTGGCCAAATGGTTTAACTTTGGCAGGTCCCTGCTGTTCTGTTATGACACTAGAATATCTTTTGCAGATTCTGGAAGTGATTGCGATCGCAAAGCTCTATTCGTTGCTTTGGAATCGACTTTTGAAAATGAGAGGGCGTAAAATTCCCCAAAAAAATTTGGCGACGATATCGAGCACATGCCTTCATAAAAGGGCTCTCCTGGCCAAATGGTTTAACTTTGGCAGGTCCCTGCTGTTCTGTTATGAAAGTAGACTTCGTGGGGCAGATTCTGGAAGTGATTGCGATCGCAAAGCTCTATTGGTTGCTTTGGAATCGGCTTTTGAAAAAAATTCTGTGAAAATCGCAAAAATTTAGGGTATCGAAATCGGGCAAAGTCTGCATAAAAGGGCTCTCCTGGCCAAATGGTTTAACTTTGGCATGTCCCTGCTGTTCTGTTATGAAACTAGAATATCTTTTGCAGATTCTGGAAGTGACTGCGATCGCAAAGCTCTATTCGTTGCTTTGGAATCGACTTTTGAAAATGAGAGGGCGTAAAATTCCCCAAAAAAATTTGGCGACGATATCGAGCACATGCCTTCATAAAAGGGCTCTCCTGGCCAAATGGTTTAACTTTGGCAGGTCCCTGCTGTTCTGTTATGAAAGTAGACTTCGTGGGGCAGATTCTGGAAGTGATTGCGATCGCAAAGCTCTATTGGTTGCTTTGGAATCGGCTTTTGAAAAAAATTCTGTGAAAATCGCAAAAATTTTGGGTATCGAAATCGGGCAAAGTCTGCATAAAAGGGCTCTCCTGGCCAAATGGTTTAACTTTGGCAGGTCCCTGCTGTTCTGTTATGAAACTAGAATATCTTTTGCAGATTCTGGAAGTGATTGCGATCGCAAAGCTCTATTCGTTGCTTTGGAATCGACTTTTGAAAATGAGAGGGCGTAAAATTCCCCAAAAAGATTTGGCGACGATATCGAGCACATGCCTTCATAAAAGGGCTCTCCTGGCCAAATGGTTTAACTTTGGCAGGTCCCTGCTGTTCTGTTATGAAAGTAGACTTCGTGGGGCAGATTCTGGAAGTGATTGCGATCGCAAAGCTCTATTGGTTGCTTTGGAATCGGCTTTTGAAAAAAATTCTGTGAAAATCGCAAAAATTTTGGGTATCGAAATCGGGCAAAGTCTGCATAAAAGGGCTCTCCTGGCCAAATGGTTTAACTTTGGCAGGTCCCTGCTGTTCTGTTATGAAACTAGAATATCTTTTGCAGATTCTGGAAGTGATTGCGATCGCAAAGCTCTATTCGTTGCTTTGGAATCGACTTTTGAAAATGAGAGGGCGTAAAATTCCCCAAAAAAATTTGGCGACGATATCGAGCACATGCCTTCATAAAAGGGCTCTCCTGGCCAAATGGTTTAACTTTGGCAGGTCCCTGCTGTTCTGTTATGAAAGTAGACTTCGTGGGGCAGATTCTGGAAGTGATTGCGATCGCAAAGCTCTATTGGTTGCTTTGGAATCGGCTTTTGAAAAAAATTCTGTGAAAATCGCAAAAATTTTGGGTATCGAAATCGGGCAAAGTCTGCATGAAAGGGCTCTCCTGGCCAAATGGTTTAACTTTGGCAGGTCCCTGCTGTTCTGTTATGAAACTAGAATATCTTTTGCAGATTCTGGAAGTGATTGCGATCGCAAAGCTCTATTCGTTGCTTTGGAATCGACTTTTGAAAATGAGAGGGCGTAAAATTCCCCAAAAAAATTTGGCGACGATATCGAGCACATGCCTTCATAAAAGGGCTCTCCTGGCCAAATGGTTTAACTTTGGCAGGTCCCTGCTGTTCTGTTATGAAAGTAGACTTCGTGGGGCAGATTCTGGAAGTGATTGCGATCGCAAAGCTCTATTGGTTGCTTTGGAATCGGCTTTTGAAAAAAATTCTGTGAAAATCGCAAAAATTTTGGGTATCGAAATCGGGCAAAGTCTGCATAAAAGGGCTCTCCTGGCCAAATGGTTTAACTTTGGCATGTCCCTGCTGTTCTGTTATGAAACTAGAATATCTTTTGCAGATTCTGGAAGTGATTGCGATCGCAAAGCTCTATTCGTTGCTTTGGAATCGACTTTTGAAAATGAGAGGGCGTAAAATTCCCCAAAAAAATTTGGCGACGATATCGAGCACATGCCTTCATAAAAGGGCTCTCCTGGCCAAATGGTTTAACTTTGGCAGGTCCCTGCTGTTCTGTTATGAAAGTAGACTTCGTGGGGCAGATTCTGGAAGTGATTGCGATCGCAAAGCTCTATTGGTTGCTTTGGAATCGGCTTTTGAAAAAAATTCTGTGAAAATCGCAAAAATTTTGGGTATCGAAATCGGGCAAAGTCTGCATAAAAGGGCTCTCCTGGCCAAATGGTTTAACTTTGGCAGGTCCCTGCTGTTCTGTTATGAAACTAGAATATCTTTTGCAGATTCTGGAAGTGATTGCGATCGCAAAGCTCTATTCGTTGCTTTGGAATCGACTTTTGAAAATGAGAGGGCGTAAAATTCCCCAAAAAAATTTGGCGACGATATCGAGCACATGCCTTCATAAAAGGGCTCTCCTGGCCAAATGGTTTAACTTTGGCAGGTCCCTGCTGTTCTGTTATGAAAGTAGACTTCGTGGGGCAGATTCTGGAAGTGATTGCGATCGCAAAGCTCTATTGGTTGCTTTGGAATCGGCTTTTGAAAAAAATTCTGTGAAAATCGCAAAAATTTTGGGTATCGAAATCGGGCAAAGTCTGCATAAAAGGGCTCTCCTGGCCAAATGGTGTAACTTTGGCAGGTCCCTGCTGTTCTGTTATGAAACTAGAATATCTTTTGCAGATTCTGGAAGTGATTGCGATCGCAAAGCTCTATTCGTTGCTTTGGAATCGACTTTTGAAAATGAGAGGGCGTAAAATTCCCCAAAAAAATTTGGCGACGATATCGAGCACATGCCTTCATAAAAGGGCTCTCCTGGCCAAATGGTTTAACTTTGGCAGGTCCCTGCTGTTCTGTTATGAAAGTAGACTTCGTGGGGCAGATTCTGGAAGTGATTGCGATCGCAAAGCTCTATTGGTTGCTTTGGAATCGGCTTTTGAAAAAAATTCTGTGAAAATCGCAAAAATTTTGGGTATCGAAATCGGGCAAAATCTGCATAAAAGGGCTCTCCTGGCCAAATGGTTTAACTTTGGCAGGTCCCTGCTGTTCTGTTATGAAACTGGAATATCTTTTGCAGATTCTGGAAGTGATTGCGATCGCAAAGCTCTATTCGTTGCTTTGGAATCGACTTTTGAAAATGAGAGGGCGTAAAATTCCCCAAAAAAATTTGGCGACGATATCGAGCACATGCCTTCATAAAAGGGCTCTCCTGGCCAAATGGTTTAACTTTGGCAGGTCCCTGCTGTTCTGTTATGAAAGTAGACTTCGTGGGGCAGATCCTGGAAGTGATTGCGATCGCAAAGCTCTATTGGTTGCTTTGGAATCGGCTTTTGAAAAAAATTCTGTGAAAATCGCAAAAATGTTGGGTATCGAAATCGGGCAAAGTCTGCATAAAAGGGCTCTCCTGGCCAAATGGTTTAACTTTGGCAGGTCCCTGCTGTTTTGTTATGAAACTAGAATATCTTTTGCAGATTCTGGAAGTGATTGCGATCGCAAAGCTCTATTCGTTGCTTTGGAATCGACTTTTGAAAATGAGAGGCCGTAAAATTCCCCAAAAAAATTTGGCGACGATATCGAGCACATGCCTTCATAAAAGGGCTCTCCTGGCCAAATGGTTTAACTTTGGCAGGTTCCTGCTGTTCTGTTATGAAAGTAGACTTCGTGGGGCAGATTCTGGAAGTGATTGCGATCGCAAAGCTCTATTGGTTGCTTTGGAATCGGCTTTTGAAAAAAATTCTGTGAAAATCGCAAAAATTTTGGGTATCGAAATCGGGCAAAGTCTGCATAAAAGGGCTCTCCTGGCCAAATGGTTTAACTTTGGCAGGTCCCTGCTGTTCTGTTATGAAACTAGAATATATTTTGCAGATTCTGGAAGTGATTGCGATCGCAAAGCTCTATTCGTTGCTTTGGAATCGACTTTTGAAAATGAGAGGGCGTAAAATTCCCCAAAAAAATTTGGCGACGATATCGAGCACATGCCTTCATAAAAGGGCTCTCCTGGCCAAATGGTTTAACTTTGGCAGGTCCCTGCTGTTCTGTTATGAAAGTAGACTTCGTGGGGCAGATTCTGGAAGTGATTGCGATCGCAAAGCTCTATTGGTTGCTTTGGAATCGGCTTTTGAAAAAAATTCTGTGAAAATCGCAAAAATTTTGGGTATCGAAATCGGGCAAAGTCTGCATAAAAGGGCTCTCCTGGCCAAATGGTTTAACTTTGGCAGGTCCCTGCTGTTCTGTTATGAAACTAGAATATCTTTTGCAGATTCTGGAAGTGATTGCGATCGCAAAGCTCTATTCGTTGCTTTGGAATCGACTTTTGAAAATGAGAGGGCGTAAAATTCCCCAAAAAAATTTGGCGACGATATCGAGCACATGCCTTCATAAAAGGGCTCTCCTGGCCAAATGGTTTAACTTTGGCAGGTCCCTGCTGTTCTGTTATGAAAGTAGACTTCGTGGGGCAGATTCTGGAAGTGATTGCGATCGCAAAGCTCTATTGGTTGCTTTGGAATCGGCTTTTGAAAAAAATTCTGTGAAAATCGCAAAAATTTTGGGTATCGAAATCGGGCAAAGTCTGCATAAAAGGGCTCTCCTGGCCAAATGGTTTAACTTTGGCAGGTCCCTGCTGTTCTGTTATGAAACTAGAATATCTTTTGCAGATTCTGGAAGTGATTGCGATCGCAAAGCTCTATTCGTTGCTTTGGAATCGACTTTTGAAAATGAGAGGGCGTAAAATTCCCCAAAAAAATTTGGCGACGATATCGAGCACATGCCTTCATAAAAGGGCTCTCCTGGCCAAATGGTTTAACTTTGGCAGGTCCCTGCTGTTCTGTTATGAAAGTAGACTTCGTGGGACAGATTCTGGAAGTGATTGCGATCGCAAAGCTCTATTGGTTGCTTTGGAATCGGCTTTTGAAAAAAATTCTGTGAAAATCGCAAAAATGTTGGGTATCGAAATCGGGCAAAGTCTGCATGAAAGGGCTCTCCTGGCCAAATGGTTTAACTTTGGCAGGTCCCTGCTGTTTTGTTATGAAACTAGAATATCTTTTGCAGATTCTGGAAGTGATTGCGATCGCAAAGCTCTATTCGTTGCTTTGGAATCGACTTTTGAAAATGAGAGGGCGTAAAATTCCCCAAAAAAATTTGGCGACGATATCGAGCACATGCCTTCATAAAAGGGCTCTCCTGGCCAAATGGTTTAACTTTGGCAGGTCCCTGCTGTTCTGTTATGAAAGTAGACTTCGTGGGGCAGATTCTGGAAGTGATTGCGATCGCAAAGCTCTATTGGTTGCTTTGGAATCGGCTTTTGAAAAAAATTCTGTGAAAATCGCAAAAATTTTGGGTATCGAAATCGGGCAAAGTCTGCATAAAAGGGCTCTCCTGGCCAAATGGTTTAACTTTGGCATGTCCCTGCTGTTCTGTTATGAAACTAGAATATCTTTTGCAGATTCTGGAAGTGATTGCGATCGCAAAGCTCTATTCGTTGCTTTGGAATCGACTTTTGAAAATGAGAGGGCGTAAAATTCCCCAAAAAAATTTGGCGACGATATCGAGCACATGCCTTCATAAAAGGGCTCTCCTGGCCAAATGGTTTAACTTTGGCAGGTCCCTGCTGTTCTGTTATGAAAGTAGACTTCGTGGGGCAGATTCTGGAAGTGATTGCGATCGCAAAGCTCTATTGGTTGCTTTGGAATCGGCTTTTGAAAAAAATTCTGTGAAAATCGCAAAAATTTTGGGTATCGAAATCGGGCAAAGTCTGCATAAAAGGGCTCTCCTGGCCAAATGGTTTAACTTTGGCAGGTCCCTGCTGTTCTGTTATGAAACTAGAATATCTTTTGCAGATTCTGGAAGTGATTGCGATCGCAAAGCTCTATTCGTTGCTTTGGAATCGACTTTTGAAAATGAGAGGGCGTAAAATTCCCCAAAAAAATTTGGCGACGATATCGAGCACATGCCTTCATAAAAGGGCTCTCCTGGCCAAATGGTTTAACTTTGGCAGGTCCCTGCTGTTCTGTTATGAAAGTAGACTTCGTGGGGCAGATTCTGGAAGTGATTGCGATCGCAAAGCTCTATTGGTTGCTTTGGAATCGGCTTTTGAAAAAAATTCTGTGAAAATCGCAAAAATTTTGGGTATCGAAATCGGGCAAAGTCTGCATAAAAGGGCTCTCCTGGCCAAATGGTGTAACTTTGGCAGGTCCCTGCTGTTCTGTTATGAAACTAGAATATCTTTTGCAGATTCTGGAAGTGATTGCGATCGCAAAGCTCTATTCGTTGCTTTGGAATCGACTTTTGAAAATGAGAGGGCGTAAAATTCCCCAAAAAAATTTGGCGACGATATCGAGCACATGCCTTCATAAAAGGGCTCTCCTGGCCAAATGGTTTAACTTTGGCAGGTCCCTGCTGTTCTGTTATGAAAGTAGACTTCGTGGGGCAGATTCTGGAAGTGATTGCGATCGCAAAGCTCTATTGGTTGCTTTGGAATCGGCTTTTGAAAAAAATTCTGTGAAAATCGCAAAAATTTTGGGTATCGAAATCGGGCAAAATCTGCATAAAAGGGCTCTCCTGGCCAAATGGTTTAACTTTGGCAGGTCCCTGCTGTTCTGTTATGAAACTGGAATATCTTTTGCAGATTCTGGAAGTGATTGCGATCGCAAAGCTCTATTCGTTGCTTTGGAATCGACTTTTAAAAATGAGAGGGCGTAAAATTCCCCAAAAAAATTTGGCGACGATATCGAGCACATGCCTTCATAAAAGGGCTCTCCTGGCCAAATGGTTTAACTTTGGCAGGTCCCTGCTGTTCTGTTATGAAAGTAGACTTCGTGGGGCAGATTCTGGAAGTGATTGCGATCGCAAAGCTCTATTGGTTGCTTTGGAATCGGCTTTTGAAAAAAATTCTGTGAAAATCGCAAAAATGTTGGGTATCGAAATCGGGCAAAGTCTGCATAAAAGGGCTCTCCTGGCCAAATGGTTTAACTTTGGCAGGTCCCTGCTGTTTTGTTATGAAACTAGAATATCTTTTGCAGATTCTGGAAGTGATTGCGATCGCAAAGCTCTATTCGTTGCTTTGGAATCGACTTTTGAAAATGAGAGGCCGTAAAATTCCCCAAAAAAATTTGGCGACGATATCGAGCACATGCCTTCATAAAAGGGCTCTCCTGGCCAAATGGTTTAACTTTGGCAGGTTCCTGCTGTTCTGTTATGAAAGTAGACTTCGTGGGGCAGATTCTGGAAGTGATTGCGATCGCAAAGCTCTATTGGTTGCTTTGGAATCGGCTTTTGAAAAAAATTCTGTGAAAATCGCAAAAATTTTGGGTATCGAAATCGGGCAAAGTCTGCATAAAAGGGCTCTCCTGGCCAAATGGTTTAACTTTGGCAGGTCCCTGCTGTTCTGTTATGAAACTAGAATATATTTTGCAGATTCTGGAAGTGATTGCGATCGCAAAGCTCTATTCGTTGCTTTGGAATCGACTTTTGAAAATGAGAGGGCGTAAAATTCCCCAAAAAAATTTGGCGACGATATCGAGCACATGCCTTCATAAAAGGGCTCTCCTGGCCAAATGGTTTAACTTTGGCAGGTCCCTGCTGTTCTGTTATGAAAGTAGACTTCGTGGGGCAGATTCTGGAAGTGATTGCGATCGCAAAGCTCTATTGGTTGCTTTGGAATCGGCTTTTGAAAAAAATTCTGTGAAAATCGCAAAAATTTTGGGTATCGAAATCGGGCAAAGTCTGCATAAAAGGGCTCTCCTGGCCAAATGGTTTAACTTTGGCAGGTCCCTGCTGTTCTGTTATGAAACTAGAATATCTTTTGCAGATTCTGGAAGTGATTGCGATCGCAAAGCTCTATTCGTTGCTTTGGAATCGACTTTTGAAAATGAGAGGGCGTAAAATTCCCCAAAAAAATTTGGCGACGATATCGAGCACATGCCTTCATAAAAGGGCTCTCCTGGCCAAATGGTTTAACTTTGGCAGGTCCCTGCTGTTCTGTTATGAAAGTAGACTTCGTGGGGCAGATTCTGGAAGTGATTGCGATCGCAAAGCTCTATTGGTTGCTTTGGAATCGGCTTTTGAAAAAAATTCTGTGAAAATCGCAAAAATTTTGGGTATCGAAATCGGGCAAAGTCTGCATAAAAGGGCTCTCCTGGCCAAATGGTTTAACTTTGGCAGGTCCCTGCTGTTCTGTTATGAAACTAGAATATCTTTTGCAGATTCTGGAAGTGATTGCGATCGCAAAGCTCTATTCGTTGCTTTGGAATCGACTTTTGAAAATGAGAGGGCGTAAAATTCCCCAAAAAAATTTGGCGACGATATCGAGCACATGCCTTCATAAAAGGGCTCTCCTGGCCAAATGGTTTAACTTTGGCAGGTCCCTGCTGTTCTGTTATGAAAGTAGACTTCGTGGGGCAGATTCTGGAAGTGATTGCGATCGCAAAGCTCTATTGGTTGCTTTGGAATCGGCTTTTGAAAAAAATTCTGTGAAAATCGCAAAAATGTTGGGTATCGAAATCGGGCAAAGTCTGCATAAAAGGGCTCTCCTGGCCAAATGGTTTAACTTTGGCAGGTCCCTGCTGTTTTGTTATGAAACTAGAATATCTTTTGCAGATTCTGGAAGTGATTGCGATCGCAAAGCTCTATTCGTTGCTTTGGAATCGACTTTTGAAAATGAGAGGGCGTAAAATTCCCCAAAAAAATTTGGCGACGATATCGAGCACATGCCTTCATAAAAGGGCTCTCCTGGCCAAATGGTTTAACTTTGGCAGGTCCCTGCTGTTCTGTTATGAAAGTAGACTTCGTGGGGCAGATTCTGGAAGTGATTGCGATCGCAAAGCTCTATTGGTTGCTTTGGAATCGGCTTTTGAAAAAAATTCTGTGAAAATCGCAAAAATTTTGGGTATCGAAATCGGGCAAAGTCTGCATAAAAGGGCTCTCCTGGCCAAATGGTTTAACTTTTGCAGGTCCCTGCTGTTCTGTTATGAAACTAGAATATCTTTTGCAGATTCTGGAAGTGATTGCGATCGCAAAGCTCTATTCGTTGCTTTGGAATCGACTTTTGAAAATGAGAGGGCGTAAAATTCCCCAAAAAAATTTGGAGACGATATCGAGCACATGCCTTCATAAAAGGGCTCTCCTGGCCAAATGGTTTAACTTTGGCAGGTCCCTGCTGTTCTGTTATGAAAGTAGACTTCGTGGGGCAGATTCTGGAAGTGATTGCGATCGCAAAGCTCTATTGGTTGCTTTGGAATCGGCTTTTGAAAAAAATTCTGTGAAAATCGCAAAAATTTTGGGTATCGAAATCGGGCAAAGTCTGCATAAAAGGGCTCTCCTGGCCAAATGGTTTAACTTTGGCAGGTCCCTGCTGTTCTGTTATGAAACTAGAATATCTTTTGCAGATTCTGGAAGTGATTGCGATAGCAAAGCTCTATTCGTTGCTTTGGAATCGACTTTTGAAAATGAGAGGGCGTAAAATTCCCCAAAAAAATTTGGCGACGATATCGAGCACATGCCTTCATAAAAGGGCTCTCCTGGCCAAATGGTTTAACTTTGGCAGGTCCCTGCTGTTCTGTTATGAAAGTAGACTTCGTGGGGCAGATTCTGGAAGTGATTGCGATCGCAAAGCTCTATTGGTTGCTTTGGAATCGGCTTTTGAAAAAAATTCTGTGAAAATCGCAAAAATTTTGGGTATCGAAATCAGGCAAAGTCTGCATAAAAGGGCTCTCCTGGCCAAATGGTTTAACTTTGGCAGGTCCCTGCTGTTCTGTTATGAAATTAGAATATCTTTTGCAGATTCTGGAAGTGATTGCGATCGCAAAGCTCTATTCGTTGCTTTGGAATCGACTTTTAAAAATGAGAGGGCGTAAAATTCCCCAAAAAAATTTGGCGACGATATCGAGCACATGCCTTCATAAAAGGGCTCTCCTGGCCAAATGGTTTAACTTTGGCAGGTCCCTGCTGTTCTGTTATGAAAGTAGACTTCGTGGGGCAGATTCTGGAAGTGATTGCGATCGCAAAGCTCTATTGGTTGCTTTGGAATCGGCTTTTGAAAAAAATTCTGTGAAAATCGCAAAAATTTTGGGTATCGAAATCGGGCAAAGTCTGCATAAAAGGGCTCTCCTGGCCAAATGGTTTAACTTTGGCAGGTCCCTGCTGTTCTGTTATGAAACTAGAATATCTTTTGCAGATTCTGGAAGTGATTGCGATCGCAAAGCTCTATTCGTTGCTGTGGAATCGACTTTTGAAAATGAGAGGGCGTAAAATTCCCCAAAAAAATTTGGCGACGATATCGAGCACATGCCTTCATAAAAGGGCTCTCCTGGCCAAATCGTTTAACTTTGGCAGGTCCCTGCTGTTCTGTTATGAAAGTAGACTTCGTGGGGCAGATTCTGGAAGTGATTGCGATCGCAAAGCTCTATTGGTTGCTTTGGAATCGGCTTTTGAAAAAAATTCTGTGAAAATCGCAAAAATTTTGGGTATCGAAATCGGGCAAAGTCTGCATAAAAGGGCTCTCCTGGCCAAATGGTTTAACTTTGGCAGGTCCCTGCTGTTCTGTTATGAAACTAGAATATCTTTTGCAGATTCTGGAAGTGATTGCGATCGCAAAGCTCTATTCGTTGCTTTGGAATCGACTTTTGAAAATGAGAGGGCGTAAAATTCCCCAAAAAAATTTGGCGACGATATCGAGCACATGCCTTCATAAAAGGGCTCTCCTGGCCAAATGGTTTAACTTTGGCAGGTCCCTGCTGTTCTGTTATGAAAGTAGACTTCGTGGGGCAGATTCTGGAAGTGATTGCGATCGCAAAGCTCTATTGGTTGCTTTGGAATCGGCTTTTGAAAAAAATTCTGTGAAAATCGCAAAAATTTTGGGTATCGAAATCGGGCAAAGTCTGCATAAAAGGGCTCTCCTGGCCAAATGGTTTAACTTTGGCAGGTCCCTGCTGTTCTGTTATGAAATTAGAATATCTTTTGCAGATTCTGGAAGTGATTGCGATCGCAAAGCTCCATTCGTTGCTTTGGAATCGACTTTTGAAAATGAGAGGGCGTAAAATTCCCCAAAAAAATTTGGCGACGATATCGAGCACATGCCTTCATAAAAGGGCTCTCCTGGCCAAATGGTTTAACTTTGGCAGGTCCCTGCTGTTCTGTTATGAAAGTAGACTTCGTGGGGCAGATTCTGGAAGTGATTGCGATCGCAAAGCTCTATTGGTTGCTTTGGAATCGGCTTTTGAAAAAAATTCTGTGAAAATCGCAAAAATTTTGGGTATCGAAATCGGGCAAAGTCTGCATAAAAGGGCTCTCCTGGCCAAATGGTTTAACTTTGGCAGGTCCCTGCTGTTCTGTTATGAAACTAGAATATCTTTTGCAGATTCTGGAAGTGATTGCGATCGCAAAGCTCTATTCGTTGCTGTGGAATCGACTTTTGAAAATGAGAGGGCGTAAAATTCCCCAAAAAAATTTGGCGACGATATCGAGCACATGCCTTCATAAAAGGGCTCTCCTGGCCAAATCGTTTAACTTTGGCAGGTCCCTGCTGTTCTGTTATGAAAGTAGACTTCGTGGGGCAGATTCTGGAAGTGATTGCGATCGCAAAGCTCTATTGGTTGCTTTAGAATCGGCTTTTGAAAAAAATTCTGTGAAAATCGCAAAAATTTTGGGTATCGAAATCGGGCAAAGTCTGCATAAAAGGGCTCTCCTGGCCAAATGGTTTAACTTTGGCAGGTCCCTGCTGTTCTGTTATGAAACTAGAATATCTTTTGCAGATTCTGGAAGTGATTGCGATCGCAAAGCTCTATTCGTTGCTTTGGAATCGACTTTTGAAAATGAGAGGGCGTAAAATTCCCCAAAAAAATTTGGCGACGATATCGAGCACATGCCTTCATAAAAGGGCTCTCCTGGCCAAATGGTTTAACTTTGGCAGGTCCCTGCTGTTCTGTTATGAAAGTAGACTTCGTGGGGCAGATTCTGGAAGTGATTGCGATCGCAAAGCTCTATTGGTTGCTTTGGAATCGGCTTTTGAAAAAAATTCTGTGAAAATCGCAAAAATTTTGGGTATCGAAATCGGGCAAAGTCTGCATAAAAGGGCTCTCCTGGCCAAATGGTTTAACTTTGGCAGGTCCCAGCTGTTCTGTTATGAAACTAGAATATCTTTTGCAGATTCTGGAAGTGATTGCGATCGCAAAGCTCTATTCGTTGCTTTGGAATCGACTTTTGAAAATGAGAGGGCGTAAAATTCCCCAAAAAAATTTGGCGACGATATCGAGCACATGCCTTCATAAAAGGGCTCTCCTGGCCAAATGGTTTAACTTTGGCAGGTCCCTGCTGTTCTGTTATGAAAGTAGACTTCGTGGGGCAGATTCTGGAAGTGATTGCGATCGCAAAGCTCTATTGGTTGCTTTGGAATCGGCTTTTGAAAAAAATTCTGTGAAAATCGCAAAAATTTTGGGTATCGAAATCGGGCAAAGTCTGCATAAAAGGGCTCTCCTGGCCAAATGGTTTAACTTTGGCAGGTCCCTGCTGTTCTGTTATGAAACTAGAATATCTTTTGCAGATTCTGGAAGTGATTGCGATCGCAAAGCTCTATTCGTTGCTTTGGAATCGGCTTTTGAAAAAAATTCTGTGAAAATCGCAAAAATTTTGGGTATCGAAATCGGGCAAAGTCTGCATAAAAGGGCTCTCCTGGCCAAATGGTTTAACTTTGGCAGGTCCCTGCTGTTCTGTTATGAAACTAGAATATCTTTTGCAGATTCTGGAAGTGATTGCGATCGCAAAGCTCTATTCGTTGCTTTGGAATCGACTTTTGAAAATGAGAGGGCGTAAAATTCCCCAAAAAAATTTGGCGACGATATCGAGCACATGCCTTCATAAAAGGGCTCTCCTGGCCAAATGGTTTAACTTTGGCAGGTCCCTGCTGTTCTGTTATGAAAGTAGACTTCGTG
Organism: Salticus scenicus; assembly: GCA_963930645.1. NCBI lineage: Eukaryota > Metazoa > Arthropoda > Arachnida > Araneae > Salticidae > Salticus > Salticus scenicus. Next base: position 305,313,428 of record OZ005655.1, read on the forward strand.
GGGCAGATTCTGGAAGTGATTGCGATCGCAAAGCTCTATTGGTTGCTTTGGAATCGGCTTTTGAAAAAAATTCTGTGAAAATCGCAAAAATTTTGGGTATCGAAATCGGGCAAAGTCTGCATAAAAGGGCTCTCCTGGCCAAATGGTTTAACTTTGGCAGGTCCCTGCTGTTCTGTTATGAAACTAGAATATCTTTTGCAGATTCTGGAAGTGATTGCGATCGCAAAGCTCTATTCGTTGCTTTGGAATCGACTTTTGAAAATCGCAAAAATTTTGGGTATCGAAATCGGGCAAAGTCTGCATAAAAGGGCTCTCCTGGCCAAATGGTTTAACTTTGGCAGGTCCCTGCTGTTCTGTTATGAAACTAGAATATCTTTTGCAGATTCTGGAAGTGATTGCGATCGCAAAGCTCTATTCGTTGCTTTGGAATCGACTTTTGAAAATGAGAGGGCGTAAAATTCCCCAAAAAAATTTGGCGACGATATCGAGCACATGCCTTCATAAAAGGGCTCTCCTGGCCAAATGGTTTAACTTTGGCAGGTCCCTGCTGTTCTGTTATGAAAGTAGACTTCGTGGGGCAGATTCTGGAAGTGATTGCGATCGCAAAGCTCTATTGGTTGCTTTGGAATCGGCTTTTGAAAAAAATTCTGTGAAAATCGCAAAAATTTTGGGTATCGAAATCGGGCAAAGTCTGCATAAAAGGGCTCTCCTGGCCAAATGGTTTAACTTTGGCAGGTCCCTGCTGTTCTGTTATGAAACTAGAATATCTTTTGCAGATTCTGGAAGTGATTGCGATCGCAAAGCTCTATTCGTTGCTTTGGAATCGACTTTTGAAAATGAGAGGGCGTAAAATTCCCCAAAAAAATTTGGCGACGATATCGAGCACATGCCTTCATAAAAGGGCTCTCCTGGCCAAATGGTTTAACTTTGGCAGGTCCCTGCTGTTCTGTTATGAAAGTAGACTTCGTGGGGCAGATTCTGGAAGTGATTGCGATCGCAAAGCTCTATTGGTTGCTTTGGAATCGGCTTTTGAAAAAAATTCTGTGAAAATCGCAAAAATTTTGGGTATCGAAATCGGGCAAAGTCTGCATAAAAGGGCTCTCCTGGCCAAATGGTTTAACTTTGGCAGGTCCCTGCTGTTCTGTTATGAAACTAGAATATCTTTTGCAGATTCTGGAAGTGATTGCGATCGCAAAGCTCTATTCGTTGCTTTGGAATCGACTTTTGAAAATGAGAGGGCGTAAAATTCCCCAAAAAAATTTGGCGACGATATCGAGCACATGCCTTCATAAAAGGGCTCTCCTGGCCAAATGGTTTAACTTTGGCAGGTCCCTGCTGTTCTGTTATGAAAGTAGACTTCGTGGGGCAGATTCTGGAAATGATTGCGATCGCAAAGCTCTATTGGTTGCTTTGGAATCGGCTTTTGAAAAAAATTCTGTGAAAATCGCAAAAATGTTGGGTATCGAAATCGGGCAAAGTCTGCATAAAAGGGCTCTCCTGGCCAAATGGTTTAACTTTGGCAGGTCCCTGCTGTTCTGTTATGAAACTAGAATATCTTTTGCAGATTCTGGAAGTGATTGCGATCGCAAAGCTCTATTCGTTGCTTTGGAATCGACTTTTGAAAATGAGAGGGCGTAAAATTCCCCAAAAAAATTTGGCGACGATATCGAGCACATGCCTTCATAAAAGGGCTCTCCTGGCCAAATGGTTTAACTTTGGCAGGTCCCTGCTGTTCTGTTATGAAAGTAGACTTCGTGGGGCAGATTCTGGAAGTGATTGCGATCGCAAAGCTCTATTGGTTGCTTTGGAATCGGCTTTTGAAAAAAATTCTGTGAAAATCGCAAAAATTTTGGGTATCGAAATCGGGCAAAGTCTGCATAAAAGGGCTCTCCTGGCCAAATGGTTTAACTTTGGCAGGTCCCTGCTGTTCTGTTATGAAACTTGAATATCTTTTGCAGATTCTGGAAGTGATTGCGATCGCAAAGCTCTATTCGTTGCTTTGGAATCGACTTTTGAAAATGAGAGGGCGTAAAATTCCCCAAAAAAATTTGGCGACGATATCGAGCACATGCCTTCATAAAAGGGCTCTCCTGGCCAAATGGTTTAACTTTGGCAGGTCCCTGCTGTTCTGTTATGAAAGTAGACTTCTTGGGGCAGATTCTGGAAGTGATTGCGATCGCAAAGCTCTATTGGTTGCTTTGGAATCGGCTTTTGAAAAAAATTCTGTGAAAATCGCAAAAATTTTGGGTATCGAAATCGGGCAAAGTCTGCATAAAAGGGCTCTCCTGGCCAAATGGTTTAACTTTGGCAGGTCCCTGCTGTTCTGTTATGAAACTAGAATATCTTTTGCAGATTCTAAAGTGATTGCGATCGCAAAGCTCTATTCGTTACTTTGGAATCGACTTTTGAAAATGAGAGGGCGTAAAATTCCCCAAAAAAATTTGGCGACGATATCGAGCACATGCCTTCATAAAAGGGCTCTCCTGGCCAAATCGTTTAACTTTGGCAGGTCCCTGCTGTTCTGTTATGAAAGTAGACTTCGTGGGGCAGATTCTGGAAGTGATTGCGATCGCAAAGCTCTATTGGTTGCTTTGGAATCGGCTTTTGAAAAAAATTCTGTGAAAATCGCAAAAATTTTGGGTATCGAAATCGGGCAAAGTCTGCATAAAAGGGCTCTCCTGGCCAAATGGTTTAACTTTGGCAGGTCCCTGCTGTTCTGTTATGAAACTAGAATATCTTTTGCAGATTCTGGAAGTGATTGCGATCGCAAAGCTCTATTCGTTGCTTTGGAATCGACTTTTGAAAATGAGAGGGCGTAAAATTCCCCAAAAAAATTTGGCGACGATATCGAGCACATGCCTTCATAAAAGGGCTCTCCTGGCCAAATGGTTTAACTTTGGCAGGTCCCTGCTGTTCTGTTATGAAAGTAGACTTCGTGGGGCAGATTCTGGAAGTGATTGCGATCGCAAAGCTCTATTGGTTGCTTTGGAATCGGCTTTTGAAAAAAATTCTGTGAAAATCGCAAAAATTTTGGGTATCGAAATCGGGCAAAGTCTGCATAAAAGGGCTCTCCTGGCCAAATGGTTTAACTTTGGCAGGTCCCTGCTGTTCTGTTATGAAATTAGAATATCTTTTGCAGATTCTGGAAGTGATTGCGATCGCAAAGCTCTATTCGTTGCTTTGGAATCGACTTTTGAAAATGAGAGGGCGTAAAATTCCCCAAAAAAATTTGGCGACGATATCGAGCACATGCCTTCATAAAAGGGCTCTCCTGGCCAAATGGTTTAACTTTGGCAGGTCCCTGCTGTTCTGTTATGAAAGTAGACTTCGTGGGGCAGATTCTGGAAGTGATTGCGATCGCAAAGCTCTATTGGTTGCTTTGGAATCGGCTTTTGAAAAAAATTCTGTGAAAATCGCAAAAATTTTGGGTATCGAAATCGGGCAAAGTCTGCATAAAAGGGCTCTCCTGGCCAAATGGTTTAACTTTGGCAGGTCCCTGCTGTTCTGTTATGAAACTAGAATATCTTTTGCAGATTCTGGAAGTGATTGCGATCGCAAAGCTCTATTCGTTGCTGTGGAATCGACTTTTGAAAATGAGAGGGCGTAAAATTCCCCAAAAAAATTTGGCGACGATATCGAGCACATGCCTTCATAAAAGGGCTCTCCTGGCCAAATCGTTTAACTTTGGCAGGTCCCTGCTGTTCTGTTATGAAAGTAGACTTCGTGGGGCAGATTCTGGAAGTGATTGCGATCGCAAAGCTCTATTGGTTGCTTTAGAATCGGCTTTTGAAAAAAATTCTGTGAAAATCGCAAAAATTTTGGGTATCGAAATCGGGCAAAGTCTGCATAAAAGGGCTCTCCTGGCCAAATGGTTTAACTTTGGCAGGTCCCTGCTGTTCTGTTATGAAACTAGAATATCTTTTGCAGATTCTGGAAGTGATTGCGATCGCAAAGCTCTATTCGTTGCTTTGGAATCGACTTTTGAAAATGAGAAGGCGTAAAATTCCCCAAAAAAATTTGGCGACGATATCGAGCACATGCCTTCATAAAAGGGCTCTCCTGGCCAAATGGTTTAACTTTGGCAGGTCCCTGCTGTTCTGTTATGAAAGTAGACTTCGTGGGGCAGATTCTGGAAGTGATTGCGATCGCAAAGCTCTATTGGTTGCTTTGGAATCGGCTTTTGAAAAAAATTCTGTGAAAATCGCAAAAATTTTGGGTATCGAAATCGGGCAAAGTCTGCATAAAAGGGCTCTCCTGGCCAAATGGTTTAACTTTGGCAGGTCCCAGCTGTTCTGTTATGAAACTAGAATATCTTTTGCAGATTCTGGAAGTGATTGCGATCGCAAAGCTCTATTCGTTGCTTTGGAATCGACTTTTGAAAATGAGAGGGCGTAAAATTCCCCAAAAAAATTTGGCGACGATATCGAGCACATGCCTTCATAAAAGGGCTCTCCTGGCCAAATGGTTTAACTTTGGCAGGTCCCTGCTGTTCTGTTATGAAAGTAGACTTCGTGGGGCAGATTCTGGAAGTGATTGCGATCGCAAAGCTCTATTGGTTGCTTTGGAATCGGCTTTTGAAAAAAATTCTGTGAAAATCGCAAAAATTTTGGGTATCGAAATCGGGCAAAGTCTGCATAAAAGGGCTCTCCTGGCCAAATGGTTTAACTTTGGCAGGTCCCTGCTGTTCTGTTATGAAACTAGAATATCTTTTGCAGATTCTGGAAGTGATTGCGATCGCAAAGCTCTATTCGTTGCTTTGGAATCGGCTTTTGAAAAAAATTCTGTGAAAATCGCAAAAATTTTGGGTATCGAAATCGGGCAAAGTCTGCATAAAAGGGCTCTCCTGGCCAAATGGTTTAACTTTGGCAGGTCCCTGCTGTTCTGTTATGAAACTAGAATATCTTTTGCAGATTCTGGAAGTGATTGCGATCGCAAAGCTCTATTCGTTGCTTTGGAATCGACTTTTGAAAATGAGAGGGCGTAAAATTCCCCAAAAAAATTTGGCGACGATATCGAGCACATGCCTTCATAAAAGGGCTCTCCTGGCCAAATGGTTTAACTTTGGCAGGTCCCTGCTGTTCTGTTATGAAAGTAGACTTCGTGGGGCAGATTCTGGAAGTGATTGCGATCGCAAAGCTCTATTGGTTGCTTTGGAATCGGCTTTTGAAAAAAATTCTGTGAAAATCGCAAAAATTTTGGGTATCGAAATCGGGCAAAGTCTGCATAAAAGGGCTCTCCTGGCCAAATGGTTTAACTTTGGCAGGTCCCTGCTGTTCTGTTATGAAACTAGAATATCTTTTGCAGATTCTGGAAGTGATTGCGATCGCAAAGCTCTATTCGTTGCTTTGGAATCGACTTTTGAAAATCGCAAAAATTTTGGGTATCGAAATCGGGCAAAGTCTGCATAAAAGGGCTCTCCTGGCCAAATGGTTTAACTTTGGCAGGTCCCTGCTGTTCTGTTATGAAACTAGAATATCTTTTGCAGATTCTGGAAGTGATTGCGATCGCAAAGCTCTATTCGTTGCTTTGGAATCGACTTTTGAAAATGAGAGGGCGTAAAATTCCCCAAAAAAATTTGGCGACGATATCGAGCACATGCCTTCATAAAAGGGCTCTCCTGGCCAAATGGTTTAACTTTGGCAGGTCCCTGCTGTTCTGTTATGAAAGTAGACTTCGTGGGGCAGATTCTGGAAGTGATTGCGATCGCAAAGCTCTATTGGTTGCTTTGGAATCGGCTTTTGAAAAAAATTCTGTGAAAATCGCAAAAATTTTGGGTATCGAAATCGGGCAAAGTCTGCATAAAAGGGCTCTCCTGGCCAAATGGTTTAACTTTGGCAGGTCCCTGCTGTTCTGTTATGAAACTAGAATATCTTTTGCAGATTCTGGAAGTGATTGCGATCGCAAAGCTCTATTCGTTGCTTTGGAATCGACTTTTGAAAATGAGAGGGCGTAAAATTCCCCAAAAAAATTTGGCGACGATATCGAGCACATGCCTTCATAAAAGGGCTCTCCTGGCCAAATGGTTTAACTTTGGCAGGTCCCTGCTGTTCTGTTATGAAAGTAGACTTCGTGGGGCAGATTCTGGAAGTGATTGCGATCGCAAAGCTCTATTGGTTGCTTTGGAATCGGCTTTTGAAAAAAATTCTGTGAAAATCGCAAAAATTTTGGGTATCGAAATCGGGCAAAGTCTGCATAAAAGGGCTCTCCTGGCCAAATGGTTTAACTTTGGCAGGTCCCTGCTGTTCTGTTATGAAACTAGAATATCTTTTGCAGATTCTGGAAGTGATTGCGATCGCAAAGCTCTATTCGTTGCTTTGGAATCGACTTTTGAAAATGAGAGGGCGTAAAATTCCCCAAAAAAATTTGGCGACGATATCGAGCACATGCCTTCATAAAAGGGCTCTCCTGGCCAAATGGTTTAACTTTGGCAGGTCCCTGCTGTTCTGTTATGAAAGTAGACTTCGTGGGGCAGATTCTGGAAATGATTGCGATCGCAAAGCTCTATTGGTTGCTTTGGAATCGGCTTTTGAAAAAAATTCTGTGAAAATCGCAAAAATGTTGGGTATCGAAATCGGGCAAAGTCTGCATAAAAGGGCTCTCCTGGCCAAATGGTTTAACTTTGGCAGGTCCCTGCTGTTCTGTTATGAAACTAGAATATCTTTTGCAGATTCTGGAAGTGATTGCGATCGCAAAGCTCTATTCGTTGCTTTGGAATCGACTTTTGAAAATGAGAGGGCGTAAAATTCCCCAAAAAAATTTGGCGACGATATCGAGCACATGCCTTCATAAAAGGGCTCTCCTGGCCAAATGGTTTAACTTTGGCAGGTCCCTGCTGTTCTGTTATGAAAGTAGACTTCGTGGGGCAGATTCTGGAAGTGATTGCGATCGCAAAGCTCTATTGGTTGCTTTGGAATCGGCTTTTGAAAAAAATTCTGTGAAAATCGCAAAAATTTTGGGTATCGAAATCGGGCAAAGTCTGCATAAAAGGGCTCTCCTGGCCAAATGGTTTAACTTTGGCAGGTCCCTGCTGTTCTGTTATGAAACTTGAATATCTTTTGCAGATTCTGGAAGTGATTGCGATCGCAAAGCTCTATTCGTTGCTTTGGAATCGACTTTTGAAAATGAGAGGGCGTAAAATTCCCCAAAAAAATTTGGCGACGATATCGAGCACATGCCTTCATAAAAGGGCTCTCCTGGCCAAATGGTTTAACTTTGGCAGGTCCCTGCTGTTCTGTTATGAAAGTAGACTTCTTGGGGCAGATTCTGGAAGTGATTGCGATCGCAAAGCTCTATTGGTTGCTTTGGAATCGGCTTTTGAAAAAAATTCTGTGAAAATCGCAAAAATTTTGGGTATCGAAATCGGGCAAAGTCTGCATAAAAGGGCTCTCCTGGCCAAATGGTTTAACTTTGGCAGGTCCCTGCTGTTCTGTTATGAAACTAGAATATCTTTTGCAGATTCTAAAGTGATTGCGATCGCAAAGCTCTATTCGTTACTTTGGAATCGACTTTTGAAAATGAGAGGGCGTAAAATTCCCCAAAAAAATTTGGCGACGATATCGAGCACATGCCTTCATAAAAGGGCTCTCCTGGCCAAATGGTTTAACTTTGGCAGGTCCCTGCTGTTCTGTTATGAAAGTAGACTTCGTGGGGCAGATTCTGGAAGTGATTGCGATCGCAAAGCTCTATTGGTTGCTTTGGAATCGGCTTTTGAAAAAAATTCTGTGAAAATCGCAAAAATTTTGGGTATCGAAATCGGGCAAAGTCTGCAAAAAAGGGCTCTCCTGGCCAAATGGTTTAACTTTGGCAGGTCCCTGCTGTTCTGTTATGAAACTAGAATATCTTTTGCAGATTCTGGAAGTGATTGCGATCGCAAAGCTCTATTCGTTGCTTTGGAATCGACTTTTGAAAATGAGAGGGCGTAAAATTCCCCAAAAAAATTTGGCGACGATATCGAGCAAATGCCTTCATAAAAGGGCTCTCCTGGCCAAATGGTTTAACTTTGGCAGGTCCCTGCTGTTCTGTTATGAAAGTAGACTTCGTGGGGCAGATTCTGGAAGTGATTGCGATCGCAAAGCTCTATTGGTTGCTTTGGAATCGGCTTTTGAAAAAAATTCTGCTAAAATCGCAAAAATTTTGGGTATCGAAATCGGGCAAAGTCTGCATAAAAGGGCTCTCCTGGCCAAATGGTTTAACTTTGGCAGGTCCCTGCTGTTCTGTTATGAAACTAGAATATCTTTTGCAGATTCTGGAAGTGATTGCGATCGCAAAGTTCTATTCGTTGCTTTGGAATCGACTTTTGAAAATGAGAGGGCGTAAAATTCCCCAAAAAAATTTGGCGACGATATCGAGCACATGCCTTCATAAAAGGGCTCTCCTGGCCAAATGGTTTAACTTTGGCAGGTCCCTGCTGTTCTGTTATGAAAGTAGACTTCGTGGGGCAGATTCTGGAAGTGATTGCGATCGCAAAGCTCTATTGGTTGCTTTGGAATCGGCTTTTGAAAAAAATTCTGTGAAAATCGCAAAAATTTTGGGTATCGAAATCGGGCAAAGTCTGCATAAAAGGGCTCTCCTGGCCAAATGGTTTAACTTTGGCAGGTCCCTGCTGTTCTGTTATGAAACTAGAATATCTTTTGCAGATTCTGGAAGTGATTGCGATCGCAAAGCTCTATTCGTTGCTTTGGAATCGACTTTTGAAAATGAGAGGGCGTAAAATTCCCCAAAAAAATTTGGCGACGATATCGAGCAAATGCCTTCATAAAAGGGCTCTCCTGGCCAAATGGTTTAACTTTGGCAGGTCCCTGCTGTTCTGTTATGAAAGTAGACTTCGTGGGGCAGATTCTGGAAGTGATTGCGATCGCAAAGCTCTATTGGTTGCTTTGGAATCGGCTTTTGAAAAAAATTCTGCTAAAATCGCAAAAATTTTGGGTATCGAAATCGGGCAAAGTCTGCATAAAAGGGCTCTCCTGGCCAAATGGTTTAACTTTGGCAGGTCCCTGCTGTTCTGTTATGAAACTAGAATATCTTTTGCAGATTCTGGAAGTGATTGCGATCGCAAAGTTCTATTCGTTGCTTTGGAATCGACTTTTGAAAATGAGAGGGCGTAAAATTCCCCAAAAAAATTTGGCGACGATATCGAGCACATGCCTTCATAAAAGGGCTCTCCTGGCCAAATGGTTTAACTTTGGCAGGTCCCTGCTGTTCTGTTATGAAAGTAGACTTCGTGGGGCAGATTCTGGAAGTGATTGCGATCGCAAAGCTCTATTGGTTGCTTTGGAATCGGCTTTTGAAAAAAATTCTGTGAAAATCGCAAAAATTTTGGGTATCGAAATCGGGCAAAGTCTGCATAAAAGGGCTCTCCTGGCCAAATGGTTTAACTTTGGCAGGTCCCTGCTGTTCTGTTATGAAACTAGAATATCTTTTGCAGATTCTGGAAGTGATTGCGATCGCAAAGCTCTATTCGTTGCTTTGGAATCGACTTTTGAAAATGAGAGGGCGTAAAATTCCCCAAAAAAATTTGGCGACGATATCGAGCACATGCCTTCAAAAAAGGGCTCTCCTGGCCAAATGGTTTAACTTTGGCAGGTCCCTGCTGTTCTGTTATGAAAGTAGACTTCGTGGGGCAGATTCTGGAAGTGATTGCGATCGCAAAGCTCTATTGGTTGCTTTGGAATCGGCTTTTGAAAAAAATTCTGCTAAAATCGCAAAAATTTTGGGTATCGAAATCGGGCAAAGTCTGCATAAAAGGGCTCTCCTGGCCAAATGGTTTAACTTTGGCAGGTCCCTGCTGTTCTGTTATGAAACTAGAATATCTTTTGCAGATTCTGGAAGTGATTGCGATCGCAAAGCTCTATTCGTTGCTTTGGAATCGACTTTTGAAAATGAGAGGGCGTAAAATTCCCCAAAAAAATTTGGCGACGATATCGAGCACATGCCTTCATGAAAGGGCTCTCCTGGCCAAATGGTTTAACTTTGGCAGGTCCCTGCTGTTCTGTTATGAAAGTAGACTTCGTGGGGCAGATTCTGGAAGTGATTGCGATCGCAAAGCTCTATTGGTTGCTTTGGAATCGGCTTTTGAAAAAAATTCTGTGAAAATCGCAAAAATTTTGGGTATCGAAATCGGGCAAAGTCTGCATAAAAGGGCTCTCCTGGCCAAATGGTTTAACTTTGGCAGGTCCCTGCTGTTCTGTTATGAAACTAGAATATCTTTTGCAGATTCTGGAAGTGATTGCGATCGCAAAGCTCTATTCGTTGCTTTGGAATCGACTTTTGAAAATGAGAGGGCGTAAAATTCCCCAAAAAAATTTGGCGACGATATCGAGCACATGCCTTCATAAAAGGGCTCTCCTGGCCAAATGGTATAACTTTGGCAGGTCCCTGCTGTTCTGTTATGAGAGTAGACTTCGTGGGGCAGATTCTGGAAGTGATTGCGATCGCAAAGCTCTATTGGTTGCTTTGGAATCGGCTTTTGAAAAAAATTCTGTGAAAATCGCAAAAATTTTGGGTATCGAAATCGGGCAAAGTCTGCATAAAAGGGCTCTCCTGGCCAAATGGTTTAACTTTGGCAGGTCCCTGCTGTTCTGTTATGAAACTAGAATATCTTTTGCAGATTCTGGAAGTGATTGCGATCGCAAAGCTCTATTCGTTGCTTTGGAATCGACTTTTGAAAATGAGAGGGCGTAAAATTCCCCAAAAAAATTTGGCGACGATATCGAGTACATGCCTTCATAAAAGGGCTCTCCTGGCCAAATGGTTTAACTTTGGCAGGTCCCTGCTGTTCTGTTATGAAAGTAGACTTCGTGGGGCAGATTCTGGAAGTGATTGCGATCGCAAAGCTCTATTGGTTGCTTTGGAATCGGCTTTTGAAAAAAATTCTGTGAAAATCGCAAAAATTTTGGGTATCGAAATCGGGCAAAGTCTGCATAAAAGGGCTCTCCTGGCCAAATGGTTTAACTTTGGCAGGTCCCTGCTGTTCTGTTATGAAACTAGAATATCTTTTGCAGATTCTGGAAGTGATTGCGATCGCAAAGCTCTATTCGTTGCTTTGGAATCGACTTTTGAAAATGAGAGGGCGTAAAATTCCCCAAAAAAATTTGGCGACGATATCGAGCACATGCCTTCATAAAAGGGCTCTCCTGGCCAAATGGTTTAACTTTGGCAGGTCCCTGCTGTTCTGTTATGAAAGTAGACTTCGTGGGGCAGATTCTGGAAGTGATTGCGATCGCAAAGCTCTATTGGTTGCTTTGGAATCGGCTTTTGAAAAAAATTCTGTGAAAATCGCAAAAATTTTGGGTATCGAAATCGGGCAAAGTCTGCATAAAAGGGCTCTCCTGGCCAAATGGTTTACCTTTGGCAGGTCCCTGCTGTTCTGTTATGAAACTAGAATATCTTTTGCAGATTCTGGAAGTGATTGCGATCGCAAAGCTCTATTCGTTGCTTTGGAATCGACTTTTGAAAATGAGAGGGCGTAAAATTCCCCAAAAAAATTTGGCGACGATATCGAGCACATGCCTTCATAAAAGGGCTCTCCTGGCCAAATGGTTTAACTTTGGCAGGTCCCTGCTGTTCTGTTATGAAACTAGAATATCTTTTGCAGATTCTGGAAGTGATTGCGATCGCAAAGCTCTATTCGTTGCTTTGGAATCGACTTTTGAAAATGAGAGGGCGTAAAATTCCCCAAAAAAATTTGGCGACGATATCGAGCACATGCCTTCATAAAAGGGCTCTCCTGGCCAAATGGTTTAACTTTGGCAGGTCCCTGCTGTTCTGTTATGAAAGTAGACTTCGTGGGGCAGATTCTGGAAATGATTGCGATCGCAAAGCTCTATTGGTTGCTTTGGAATCGGCTTTTGAAAAAAATTCTGTGAAAATCGCAAAAATGTTGGGTATCGAAATCGGGCAAAGTCTGCATAAAAGGGCTCTCCTGGCCAAATGGTTTAACTTTGGCAGGTCCCTGCTGTTCTGTTATGAAACTAGAATATCTTTTGCAGATTCTGGAAGTGATTGCGATCGCAAAGCTCTATTCGTTGCTTTGGAATCGACTTTTGAAAATGAGAGGGCGTAAAATTCCCCAAAAAAATTTGGCGACGATATCGAGCACATGCCTTCATAAAAGGGCTCTCCTGGCCAAATGGTTTAACTTTGGCAGGTCCCTGCTGTTCTGTTATGAAAGTAGACTTCGTGGGGCAGATTCTGGAAGTGATTGCGATCGCAAAGCTCTATTGGTTGCTTTGGAATCGGCTTTTGAAAAAAATTCTGTGAAAATCGCAAAAATTTTGGGTATCGAAATCGGGCAAAGTCTGCATAAAAGGGCTCTCCTGGCCAAATGGTTTAACTTTGGCAGGTCCCTGCTGTTCTGTTATGAAACTTGAATATCTTTTGCAGATTCTGGAAGTGATTGCGATCGCAAAGCTCTATTCGTTGCTTTGGAATCGACTTTTGAAAATGAGAGGGCGTAAAATTCCCCAAAAAAATTTGGCGACGATATCGAGCACATGCCTTCATAAAAGGGCTCTCCTGGCCAAATGGTTTAACTTTGGCAGGTCCCTGCTGTTCTGTTATGAAAGTAGACTTCTTGGGGCAGATTCTGGAAGTGATTGCGATCGCAAAGCTCTATTGGTTGCTTTGGAATCGGCTTTTGAAAAAAATTCTGTGAAAATCGCAAAAATTTTGGGTATCGAAATCGGGCAAAGTCTGCATAAAAGGGCTCTCCTGGCCAAATGGTTTAACTTTGGCAGGTCCCTGCTGTTCTGTTATGAAACTAGAATATCTTTTGCAGATTCTAAAGTGATTGCGATCGCAAAGCTCTATTCGTTACTTTGGAATCGACTTTTGAAAATGAGAGGGCGTAAAATTCCCCAAAAAAATTTGGCGACGATATCGAGCACATGCCTTCATAAAAGGGCTCTCCTGGCCAAATCGTTTAACTTTGGCAGGTCCCTGCTGTTCTGTTATGAAAGTAGACTTCGTGGGGCAGATTCTGGAAGTGATTGCGATCGCAAAGCTCTATTGGTTGCTTTGGAATCGGCTTTTGAAAAAAATTCTGTGAAAATCGCAAAAATTTTGGGTATCGAAATCGGGCAAAGTCTGCATAAAAGGGCTCTCCTGGCCAAATGGTTTAACTTTGGCAGGTCCCTGCTGTTCTGTTATGAAACTAGAATATCTTTTGCAGATTCTGGAAGTGATTGCGATCGCAAAGCTCTATTCGTTGCTTTGGAATCGACTTTTGAAAATGAGAGGGCGTAAAATTCCCCAAAAAAATTTGGCGACGATATCGAGCACATGCCTTCATAAAAGGGCTCTCCTGGCCAAATGGTTTAACTTTGGCAGGTCCCTGCTGTTCTGTTATGAAAGTAGACTTCGTGGGGCAGATTCTGGAAGTGATTGCGATCGCAAAGCTCTATTGGTTGCTTTGGAATCGGCTTTTGAAAAAAATTCTGTGAAAATCGCAAAAATTTTGGGTATCGAAATCGGGCAAAGTCTGCATAAAAGGGCTCTCCTGGCCAAATGGTTTAACTTTGGCAGGTCCCTGCTGTTCTGTTATGAAATTAGAATATCTTTTGCAGATTCTGGAAGTGATTGCGATCGCAAAGCTCTATTCGTTGCTTTGGAATCGACTTTTGAAAATGAGAGGGCGTAAAATTCCCCAAAAAAATTTGGCGACGATATCGAGCACATGCCTTCATAAAAGGGCTCTCCTGGCCAAATGGTTTAACTTTGGCAGGTCCCTGCTGTTCTGTTATGAAAGTAGACTTCGTGGGGCAGATTCTGGAAGTGATTGCGATCGCAAAGCTCTATTGGTTGCTTTGGAATCGGCTTTTGAAAAAAATTCTGTGAAAATCGCAAAAATTTTGGGTATCGAAATCGGGCAAAGTCTGCATAAAAGGGCTCTCCTGGCCAAATGGTTTAACTTTGGCAGGTCCCTGCTGTTCTGTTATGAAACTAGAATATCTTTTGCAGATTCTGGAAGTGATTGCGATCGCAAAGCTCTATTCGTTGCTGTGGAATCGACTTTTGAAAATGAGAGGGCGTAAAATTCCCCAAAAAAATTTGGCGACGATATCGAGCACATGCCTTCATAAAAGGGCTCTCCTGGCCAAATCGTTTAACTTTGGCAGGTCCCTGCTGTTCTGTTATGAAAGTAGACTTCGTGGGGCAGATTCTGGAAGTGATTGCGATCGCAAAGCTCTATTGGTTGCTTTAGAATCGGCTTTTGAAAAAAATTCTGTGAAAATCGCAAAAATTTTGGGTATCGAAATCGGGCAAAGTCTGCATAAAAGGGCTCTCCTGGCCAAATGGTTTAACTTTGGCAGGTCCCTGCTGTTCTGTTATGAAACTAGAATATCTTTTGCAGATTCTGGAAGTGATTGCGATCGCAAAGCTCTATTCGTTGCTTTGGAATCGACTTTTGAAAATGAGAAGGCGTAAAATTCCCCAAAAAAATTTGGCGACGATATCGAGCACATGCCTTCATAAAAGGGCTCTCCTGGCCAAATGGTTTAACTTTGGCAGGTCCCTGCTGTTCTGTTATGAAAGTAGACTTCGTGGGGCAGATTCTGGAAGTGATTGCGATCGCAAAGCTCTATTGGTTGCTTTGGAATCGGCTTTTGAAAAAAATTCTGTGAAAATCGCAAAAATTTTGGGTATCGAAATCGGGCAAAGTCTGCATAAAAGGGCTCTCCTGGCCAAATGGTTTAACTTTGGCAGGTCCCAGCTGTTCTGTTATGAAACTAGAATATCTTTTGCAGATTCTGGAAGTGATTGCGATCGCAAAGCTCTATTCGTTGCTTTGGAATCGACTTTTGAAAATGAGAGGGCGTAAAATTCCCCAAAAAAATTTGGCGACGATATCGAGCACATGCCTTCATAAAAGGGCTCTCCTGGCCAAATGGTTTAACTTTGGCAGGTCCCTGCTGTTCTGTTATGAAAGTAGACTTCGTGGGGCAGATTCTGGAAGTGATTGCGATCGCAAAGCTCTATTGGTTGCTTTGGAATCGGCTTTTGAAAAAAATTCTGTGAAAATCGCAAAAATTTTGGGTATCGAAATCGGGCAAAGTCTGCATAAAAGGGCTCTCCTGGCCAAATGGTTTAACTTTGGCAGGTCCCTGCTGTTCTGTTATGAAACTAGAATATCTTTTGCAGATTCTGGAAGTGATTGCGATCGCAAAGCTCTATTCGTTGCTTTGGAATCGGCTTTTGAAAAAAATTCTGTGAAAATCGCAAAAATTTTGGGTATCGAAATCGGGCAAAGTCTGCATAAAAGGGCTCTCCTGGCCAAATGGTTTAACTTTGGCAGGTCCCTGCTGTTCTGTTATGAAACTAGAATATCTTTTGCAGATTCTGGAAGTGATTGCGATCGCAAAGCTCTATTCGTTGCTTTGGAATCGACTTTTGAAAATGAGAGGGCGTAAAATTCCCCAAAAAAATTTGGCGACGATATCGAGCACATGCCTTCATAAAAGGGCTCTCCTGGCCAAATGGTTTAACTTTGGCAGGTCCCTGCTGTTCTGTTATGAAAGTAGACTTCGTGGGGCAGATTCTGGAAGTGATTGCGATCGCAAAGCTCTATTGGTTGCTTTGGAATCGGCTTTTGAAAAAAATTCTGTGAAAATCGCAAAAATTTTGGGTATCGAAATCGGGCAAAGTCTGCATAAAAGGGCTCTCCTGGCCAAATGGTTTAACTTTGGCAGGTCCCTGCTGTTCTGTTATGAAACTAGAATATCTTTTGCAGATTCTGGAAGTGATTGCGATCGCAAAGCTCTATTCGTTGCTTTGGAATCGACTTTTGAAAATCGCAAAAATTTTGGGTATCGAAATC
Organism: Salticus scenicus; assembly: GCA_963930645.1. Taxonomy (NCBI): domain Eukaryota; kingdom Metazoa; phylum Arthropoda; class Arachnida; order Araneae; family Salticidae; genus Salticus; species Salticus scenicus. The sequence goes on from OZ005655.1 coordinate 305,329,242, forward strand.
GGGCAAAGTCTGCATAAAAGGGCTCTCCTGGCCAAATGGTTTAACTTTGGCAGGTCCCTGCTGTTCTGTTATGAAACTAGAATATCTTTTGCAGATTCTGGAAGTGATTGCGATCGCAAAGCTCTATTCGTTGCTTTGGAATCGACTTTTGAAAATGAGAGGGCGTAAAATTCCCCAAAAAAATTTGGCGACGATATCGAGCACATGCCTTCATAAAAGGGCTCTCCTGGCCAAATGGTTTAACTTTGGCAGGTCCCTGCTGTTCTGTTATGAAAGTAGACTTCGTGGGGCAGATTCTGGAAGTGATTGCGATCGCAAAGCTCTATTGGTTGCTTTGGAATCGGCTTTTGAAAAAAATTCTGTGAAAATCGCAAAAATTTTGGGTATCGAAATCGGGCAAAGTCTGCATAAAAGGGCTCTCCTGGCCAAATGGTTTAACTTTGGCAGGTCCCTGCTGTTCTGTTATGAAACTAGAATATCTTTTGCAGATTCTGGAAGTGATTGCGATCGCAAAGCTCTATTCGTTGCTTTGGAATCGACTTTTGAAAATGAGAGGGCGTAAAATTCCCCAAAAAAATTTGGCGACGATATCGAGCACATGCCTTCATAAAAGGGCTCTCCTGGCCAAATGGTTTAACTTTGGCAGGTCCCTGCTGTTCTGTTATGAAAGTAGACTTCGTGGGGCAGATTCTGGAAGTGATTGCGATCGCAAAGCTCTATTGGTTGCTTTGGAATCGGCTTTTGAAAAAAATTCTGTGAAAATCGCAAAAATTTTGGGTATCGAAATCGGGCAAAGTCTGCATAAAAGGGCTCTCCTGGCCAAATGGTTTAACTTTGGCAGGTCCCTGCTGTTCTGTTATGAAACTAGAATATCTTTTGCAGATTCTGGAAGTGATTGCGATCGCAAAGCTCTATTCGTTGCTTTGGAATCGACTTTTGAAAATGAGAGGGCGTAAAATTCCCCAAAAAAATTTGGCGACGATATCGAGCACATGCCTTCATAAAAGGGCTCTCCTGGCCAAATGGTTTAACTTTGGCAGGTCCCTGCTGTTCTGTTATGAAAGTAGACTTCGTGGGGCAGATTCTGGAAATGATTGCGATCGCAAAGCTCTATTGGTTGCTTTGGAATCGGCTTTTGAAAAAAATTCTGTGAAAATCGCAAAAATGTTGGGTATCGAAATCGGGCAAAGTCTGCATAAAAGGGCTCTCCTGGCCAAATGGTTTAACTTTGGCAGGTCCCTGCTGTTCTGTTATGAAACTAGAATATCTTTTGCAGATTCTGGAAGTGATTGCGATCGCAAAGCTCTATTCGTTGCTTTGGAATCGACTTTTGAAAATGAGAGGGCGTAAAATTCCCCAAAAAAATTTGGCGACGATATCGAGCACATGCCTTCATAAAAGGGCTCTCCTGGCCAAATGGTTTAACTTTGGCAGGTCCCTGCTGTTCTGTTATGAAAGTAGACTTCGTGGGGCAGATTCTGGAAGTGATTGCGATCGCAAAGCTCTATTGGTTGCTTTGGAATCGGCTTTTGAAAAAAATTCTGTGAAAATCGCAAAAATTTTGGGTATCGAAATCGGGCAAAGTCTGCATAAAAGGGCTCTCCTGGCCAAATGGTTTAACTTTGGCAGGTCCCTGCTGTTCTGTTATGAAACTTGAATATCTTTTGCAGATTCTGGAAGTGATTGCGATCGCAAAGCTCTATTCGTTGCTTTGGAATCGACTTTTGAAAATGAGAGGGCGTAAAATTCCCCAAAAAAATTTGGCGACGATATCGAGCACATGCCTTCATAAAAGGGCTCTCCTGGCCAAATGGTTTAACTTTGGCAGGTCCCTGCTGTTCTGTTATGAAAGTAGACTTCTTGGGGCAGATTCTGGAAGTGATTGCGATCGCAAAGCTCTATTGGTTGCTTTGGAATCGGCTTTTGAAAAAAATTCTGTGAAAATCGCAAAAATTTTGGGTATCGAAATCGGGCAAAGTCTGCATAAAAGGGCTCTCCTGGCCAAATGGTTTAACTTTGGCAGGTCCCTGCTGTTCTGTTATGAAACTAGAATATCTTTTGCAGATTCTAAAGTGATTGCGATCGCAAAGCTCTATTCGTTACTTTGGAATCGACTTTTGAAAATGAGAGGGCGTAAAATTCCCCAAAAAAATTTGGCGACGATATCGAGCACATGCCTTCATAAAAGGGCTCTCCTGGCCAAATGGTTTAACTTTGGCAGGTCCCTGCTGTTCTGTTATGAAAGTAGACTTCGTGGGGCAGATTCTGGAAGTGATTGCGATCGCAAAGCTCTATTGGTTGCTTTGGAATCGGCTTTTGAAAAAAATTCTGTGAAAATCGCAAAAATTTTGGGTATCGAAATCGGGCAAAGTCTGCAAAAAAGGGCTCTCCTGGCCAAATGGTTTAACTTTGGCAGGTCCCTGCTGTTCTGTTATGAAACTAGAATATCTTTTGCAGATTCTGGAAGTGATTGCGATCGCAAAGCTCTATTCGTTGCTTTGGAATCGACTTTTGAAAATGAGAGGGCGTAAAATTCCCCAAAAAAATTTGGCGACGATATCGAGCAAATGCCTTCATAAAAGGGCTCTCCTGGCCAAATGGTTTAACTTTGGCAGGTCCCTGCTGTTCTGTTATGAAAGTAGACTTCGTGGGGCAGATTCTGGAAGTGATTGCGATCGCAAAGCTCTATTGGTTGCTTTGGAATCGGCTTTTGAAAAAAATTCTGCTAAAATCGCAAAAATTTTGGGTATCGAAATCGGGCAAAGTCTGCATAAAAGGGCTCTCCTGGCCAAATGGTTTAACTTTGGCAGGTCCCTGCTGTTCTGTTATGAAACTAGAATATCTTTTGCAGATTCTGGAAGTGATTGCGATCGCAAAGTTCTATTCGTTGCTTTGGAATCGACTTTTGAAAATGAGAGGGCGTAAAATTCCCCAAAAAAATTTGGCGACGATATCGAGCACATGCCTTCATAAAAGGGCTCTCCTGGCCAAATGGTTTAACTTTGGCAGGTCCCTGCTGTTCTGTTATGAAAGTAGACTTCGTGGGGCAGATTCTGGAAGTGATTGCGATCGCAAAGCTCTATTGGTTGCTTTGGAATCGGCTTTTGAAAAAAATTCTGTGAAAATCGCAAAAATTTTGGGTATCGAAATCGGGCAAAGTCTGCATAAAAGGGCTCTCCTGGCCAAATGGTTTAACTTTGGCAGGTCCCTGCTGTTCTGTTATGAAACTAGAATATCTTTTGCAGATTCTGGAAGTGATTGCGATCGCAAAGCTCTATTCGTTGCTTTGGAATCGACTTTTGAAAATGAGAGGGCGTAAAATTCCCCAAAAAAATTTGGCGACGATATCGAGCAAATGCCTTCATAAAAGGGCTCTCCTGGCCAAATGGTTTAACTTTGGCAGGTCCCTGCTGTTCTGTTATGAAAGTAGACTTCGTGGGGCAGATTCTGGAAGTGATTGCGATCGCAAAGCTCTATTGGTTGCTTTGGAATCGGCTTTTGAAAAAAATTCTGCTAAAATCGCAAAAATTTTGGGTATCGAAATCGGGCAAAGTCTGCATAAAAGGGCTCTCCTGGCCAAATGGTTTAACTTTGGCAGGTCCCTGCTGTTCTGTTATGAAACTAGAATATCTTTTGCAGATTCTGGAAGTGATTGCGATCGCAAAGTTCTATTCGTTGCTTTGGAATCGACTTTTGAAAATGAGAGGGCGTAAAATTCCCCAAAAAAATTTGGCGACGATATCGAGCACATGCCTTCATAAAAGGGCTCTCCTGGCCAAATGGTTTAACTTTGGCAGGTCCCTGCTGTTCTGTTATGAAAGTAGACTTCGTGGGGCAGATTCTGGAAGTGATTGCGATCGCAAAGCTCTATTGGTTGCTTTGGAATCGGCTTTTGAAAAAAATTCTGTGAAAATCGCAAAAATTTTGGGTATCGAAATCGGGCAAAGTCTGCATAAAAGGGCTCTCCTGGCCAAATGGTTTAACTTTGGCAGGTCCCTGCTGTTCTGTTATGAAACTAGAATATCTTTTGCAGATTCTGGAAGTGATTGCGATCGCAAAGCTCTATTCGTTGCTTTGGAATCGACTTTTGAAAATGAGAGGGCGTAAAATTCCCCAAAAAAATTTGGCGACGATATCGAGCACATGCCTTCAAAAAAGGGCTCTCCTGGCCAAATGGTTTAACTTTGGCAGGTCCCTGCTGTTCTGTTATGAAAGTAGACTTCGTGGGGCAGATTCTGGAAGTGATTGCGATCGCAAAGCTCTATTGGTTGCTTTGGAATCGGCTTTTGAAAAAAATTCTGCTAAAATCGCAAAAATTTTGGGTATCGAAATCGGGCAAAGTCTGCATAAAAGGGCTCTCCTGGCCAAATGGTTTAACTTTGGCAGGTCCCTGCTGTTCTGTTATGAAACTAGAATATCTTTTGCAGATTCTGGAAGTGATTGCGATCGCAAAGCTCTATTCGTTGCTTTGGAATCGACTTTTGAAAATGAGAGGGCGTAAAATTCCCCAAAAAAATTTGGCGACGATATCGAGCACATGCCTTCATGAAAGGGCTCTCCTGGCCAAATGGTTTAACTTTGGCAGGTCCCTGCTGTTCTGTTATGAAAGTAGACTTCGTGGGGCAGATTCTGGAAGTGATTGCGATCGCAAAGCTCTATTGGTTGCTTTGGAATCGGCTTTTGAAAAAAATTCTGTGAAAATCGCAAAAATTTTGGGTATCGAAATCGGGCAAAGTCTGCATAAAAGGGCTCTCCTGGCCAAATGGTTTAACTTTGGCAGGTCCCTGCTGTTCTGTTATGAAACTAGAATATCTTTTGCAGATTCTGGAAGTGATTGCGATCGCAAAGCTCTATTCGTTGCTTTGGAATCGACTTTTGAAAATGAGAGGGCGTAAAATTCCCCAAAAAAATTTGGCGACGATATCGAGCACATGCCTTCATAAAAGGGCTCTCCTGGCCAAATGGTATAACTTTGGCAGGTCCCTGCTGTTCTGTTATGAGAGTAGACTTCGTGGGGCAGATTCTGGAAGTGATTGCGATCGCAAAGCTCTATTGGTTGCTTTGGAATCGGCTTTTGAAAAAAATTCTGTGAAAATCGCAAAAATTTTGGGTATCGAAATCGGGCAAAGTCTGCATAAAAGGGCTCTCCTGGCCAAATGGTTTAACTTTGGCAGGTCCCTGCTGTTCTGTTATGAAACTAGAATATCTTTTGCAGATTCTGGAAGTGATTGCGATCGCAAAGCTCTATTCGTTGCTTTGGAATCGACTTTTGAAAATGAGAGGGCGTAAAATTCCCCAAAAAAATTTGGCGACGATATCGAGTACATGCCTTCATAAAAGGGCTCTCCTGGCCAAATGGTTTAACTTTGGCAGGTCCCTGCTGTTCTGTTATGAAAGTAGACTTCGTGGGGCAGATTCTGGAAGTGATTGCGATCGCAAAGCTCTATTGGTTGCTTTGGAATCGGCTTTTGAAAAAAATTCTGTGAAAATCGCAAAAATTTTGGGTATCGAAATCGGGCAAAGTCTGCATAAAAGGGCTCTCCTGGCCAAATGGTTTAACTTTGGCAGGTCCCTGCTGTTCTGTTATGAAACTAGAATATCTTTTGCAGATTCTGGAAGTGATTGCGATCGCAAAGCTCTATTCGTTGCTTTGGAATCGACTTTTGAAAATGAGAGGGCGTAAAATTCCCCAAAAAAATTTGGCGACGATATCGAGCACATGCCTTCATAAAAGGGCTCTCCTGGCCAAATGGTTTAACTTTGGCAGGTCCCTGCTGTTCTGTTATGAAAGTAGACTTCGTGGGGCAGATTCTGGAAGTGATTGCGATCGCAAAGCTCTATTGGTTGCTTTGGAATCGGCTTTTGAAAAAAATTCTGTGAAAATCGCAAAAATTTTGGGTATCGAAATCGGGCAAAGTCTGCATAAAAGGGCTCTCCTGGCCAAATGGTTTACCTTTGGCAGGTCCCTGCTGTTCTGTTATGAAACTAGAATATCTTTTGCAGATTCTGGAAGTGATTGCGATCGCAAAGCTCTATTCGTTGCTTTGGAATCGACTTTTGAAAATGAGAGGGCGTAAAATTCCCCAAAAAAATTTGGCGACGATATCGAGCACATGCCTTCATAAAAGGGCTCTCCTGGCCAAATGGTTTAACTTTGGCAGGTCCCTGCTGTTCTGTTATGAAACTAGAATATCTTTTGCAGATTCTGGAAGTGATTGCGATCGCAAAGCTCTATTCGTTGCTTTGGAATCGACTTTTGAAAATGAGAGGGCGTAAAATTCCCCAAAAAAATTTGGCGACGATATCGAGCACATGCCTTCATAAAAGGGCTCTCCTGGCCAAATGGTTTAACTTTGGCAGGTCCCTGCTGTTCTGTTATGAAAGTAGACTTCGTGGGGCAGATTCTGGAAGTGATTGCGATCGCAAAGCTCTATTGGTTGCTTTGGAATCGGCTTTTGAAAAAAATTCTGTGAAAATCGCAAAAATTTTGGGTATCGAAATCGGGCAAAGTCTGCATAAAAGGGCTCTCCTGGCCAAATGGTTTAACTTTGGCAGGTCCCTGTTGTTCTGTTATGAAACTAGAATATCTTTTCCAGATTCTGGAAGTGATTGCGATCGCAAAGCTCTATTCGTTGCTTTGGAATCGACTTTTGAAAATGAGAGGGCGTAAAATTCCCCAAAAAAATTTGGCGACGATATCGAGCACATGCCTTCATAAAAGGGCTCTCCTGGCCAAATGGTTTAACTTTGGCAGGTCCCTGCTGTTCTGTTATGAAAGTAGACTTCGTGGGGCAGATTCTGGAAGTGATTGCGATCGCAAAGCTCTATTGGTTGCTTTGGAATCGGCTTTTGAAAAAAATTCTGTGAAAATCGCAAAAATTTTGGGTATCGAAATCGGGCAAAGTCTGCATAAAAGGGCTCTCCTGGCCAAATGGTTTAACTTTGGCAGGTCCCTGCTGTTCTGTTATGAAACTAGAATATCTTTTGCAGATTCTGGAAGTGATTGCGATCGCAAAGCTCTATTCGTTGCTTTGGAATCGACTTTTGAAAATGAGAGGGCGTAAAATTCCCCAAAAAAATTTGGCGACGATATCGAGCACATGCCTTCATAAAAGGGCTCTCCTGGCCAAATGGTTTAACTTTGGCAGGTCCCTGCTGTTCTGTTATGAAAGTAGACTTCGTGGGGCAGATTCTGGAAGTGATTGCGATCGCAAAGCTCTATTGGTTGATTTGGAATCGGCTTTTGAAAAAAATTCTGTGAAAATCGCAAAAATTTTGGGTATCGAAATCGGGCAAAGTCTGCATAAAAGGGCTCTCCTGGCCAAATGGTTTAACTTTGGCAGGTCCCTGCTGTTCTGTTATGAAACTAGAATATCTTTTGCAGATTCTGGAAGTGATTGCGATCGCAAAGCTCTATTCGTTGCTTTGGAATCGACTTTTGAAAATGAGAGGGCGTAAAATTCCCCAAAAAAATTTGGCGACGATATCGAGCACATGCCTTCATAAAAGGGCTCTCCTGGCCAAATGGTTTAACTTTGGCAGGTCCCTGCTGTTCTGTTATGAAAGTAGACTTCGTGGGGCAGATTCTGGAAGTGATTGCGATCGCAAAGCTCTATTGGTTGCTTTGGAATCGGCTTTTGAAAAAAATTCTGTGAAAATCGCAAAAATTTTGGGTATCGAAATCGGGCAAAGTCTGCATAAAAGGGCTCTCCTGGCCAAATGGTTTAACTTTGGCAGGTCCCTGCTGTTCTGTTATGAAACTAGAATATCTTTTGCAGATTCTGGAAGTGATTGCGATCGCAAAGCTCTATTCGTTGCTTTGGAATCGACTTTTGAAAATGAGAGGGCGTAAAATTCCCCAAAAAAATTTGGCGACGATATCGAGCACATGCCTTCATAAAAGGGCTCTCCTGGCCAAATGGTTTAACTTTGGCAGGTCCCTGCTGTTCTGTTATGAAAGTAGACTTCGTGGGGCAGATTCTGGAAGTGATTGCGATCGCAAAGCTCTATTGGTTGCTTTGGAATCGGCTTTTGAAAAAAATTCTGTGAAAATCGCAAAAATTTTGGGTATCGAAATCGGGCAAAGTCTGCATAAAAGGGCTCTCCTGGCCAAATGGTTTAACTTTGGCAGGTCCCTGCTGTTCTGTTATGAAACTAGAATATCTTTTGCAGATTCTGGAAGTGATTGCGATCGCAAAGCTCTATTCGTTGCTTTGGAATCGACTTTTGAAAATGAGAGGGCGTAAAATTCCCCAAAAAAATTTGGCGACGATATCGAGCACATGCCTTCATAAAAGGGCTCTCCTGGCCAAATGGTTTAACTTTGGCAGGTCCCTGCTGTTCTGTTATGAAAGTAGACTTCGTGGGGCAGATTCTGGAAGTGATTGCGATCGCAAAGCTCTATTGGTTGCTTTGGAATCGGCTTTTGAAAAAAATTCTGTGAAAATCGCAAAAATGTTGGGTATCGAAATCGGGCAAAGTCTGCATAAAAGGGCTCTCCTGGCCAAATGGTTTAACTTTGGCAGGTCCCTGCTGTTTTGTTATGAAACTAGAATATCTTTTGCAGATTCTGGAAGTGATTGCGATCGCAAAGCTCTATTCGTTGCTTTGGAATCGACTTTTGAAAATGAGAGGCCGTAAAATTCCCCAAAAAAATTTGGCGACGATATCGAGCACATGCCTTCATAAAAGGGCTCTCCTGGCCAAATGGTTTAACTTTGGCAGGTCCCTGCTGTTCTGTTATGAAAGTAGACTTCGTGGGGCAGATTCTGGAAGTGATTGCGATCGCAAAGCTCTATTGGTTGCTTTGGAATCGGCTTTTGAAAAAAATTCTGTGAAAATCGCAAAAATTTTGGGTATCGAAATCGGGCAAAGTCTGCATAAAAGGGCTCTCCTGGCCAAATGGTTTAACTTTGGCAGGTCCCTGCTGTTCTGTTATGAAACTAGAATATCTTTTGCAGATTCTGGAAGTGATTGCGATCGCAAAGCTCTATTCGTTGCTTTGGAATCGACTTTTGAAAATGAGAGGGCGTAAAATTCCCCAAAGAAATTTGGCGACGATATCGAGCACATGCCTTCATAAAAGGGCTCTCCTGGCCAAATGGTTTAACTTTGGCAGGTCCCTGCTGTTCTGTTATGAAACTAGAATATCTTTTGCAGATTCTGGAAGTGATTGCGATCGCAAAGCTCTATTGGTTGCTTTGGAATCGGCTTTTGAAAAAAATTCTGCTAAAATCGCAAAAATTTTGGGTATCGAAATCGGGCAAAGTCTACATAAAAGGGCTCTCCTGGCCAAATGGTTTAACTTTGGCAGGTCCCTGCTGTTCTGTTATGAAACTAGAATATCTTTTGCAGATTCTGGAAGTGATTGCGATCGCAAAGCTCTATTCGTTGCTTTGGAATCGACTTTTGAAAATGAGAGGGCGTAAAATTCCCCAAAAAAATTTGGCGACGATATCGAGCACATGCCTTCATAAAAGGGCTCTCCTGGCCAAATGGTTTAACTTTGGCAGGTCCCTGCTGTTCTGTTATGAAAGTAGACTTCGTGGGGCAGATTCTGGAAGTGATTGCGATCGCAAAGCTCTATTGGTTGCTTTGGAATCGGCTTTTGAAAAAAATTCTGTGAAAATCGCAAAAATTTTGGGTATCGAAATCGGGCAAAGTCTGCATAAAAGGGCTCTCCTGGCCAAATGGTTTAACTTTGGCAGGTCCCTGCTGTTCTGTTATGAAACTAGAATATCTTTTGCAGATTCTGGAAGTGATTGCGATCGCAAAGCTCTATTCGTTGCTTTGGAATCGACTTTTGAAAATGAGAGGGCGTAAAATTCCCCAAAAAAATTTGGCGACGATATCGAGCACATGCCTTCATAAAAGGGCTCTCCTGGCCAAATGGTTTAACTTTGGCAGGTCCCTGCTGTTCTGTTATGAAAGTAGACTTCGTGGGGCAGATTCTGGAAGTGATTGCGATCGCAAAGCTCTATTGGTTGCTTTGGAATCGGCTTTTGAAAAAAATTCTGTGAAAATCGCAAAAATTTTGGGTATCGAAATCGGGCAAAGTCTGCATAAAAGGGCTCTCCTGGCCAAATGGTTTAACTTTGGCAGGTCCCTGCTGTTCTGTTATGAAACTAGAATATCTTTTGCAGATTCTGGAAGTGATTGCGATCGCAAAGCTCTATTCGTTGCTTTGGAATCGACTTTTGAAAATGAGAGGGCGTAAAATTCCCCAAAAAAATTTGGCGACGATATCGAGCACATGCCTTCATAAAAGGGCTCTCCTGGCCAAATGGTTTAACTTTGGCAGGTCCCTGCTGTTCTGTTATGAAAGTAGACTTCGTGGGGCAGATTCTGGAAGTGATTGCGATCGCAAAGCTCTATTGGTTGCTTTGGAATCGGCTTTTGAAAAAAATTCTGTGAAAATCGCAAAAATGTTGGGTATCGAAATCGGGCAAAGTCTGCATAAAAGGGCTCTTCTGGCCAAATGGTTTAACTTTGGCAGGTCCCTGCTGTTTTGTTATGAAACTAGAATATCTTTTGCAGATTCTGGAAGTGATTGCGATCGCAAAGCTCTATTCGTTGCTTTGGAATCGACTTTTGAAAATGAGAGGCCGTAAAATTCCCCAAAAAAATTTGGCGACGATATCGAGCACATGCCTTCATAAAAGGGCTCTCCTGGCCAAATGGTTTAACTTTGGCAGGTCCCTGCTGTTCTGTTATGAAAGTAGACTTCGTGGGGCAGATTCTGGAAGTGATTGCGATCGCAAAGCTCTATTGGTTGCTTTGGAATCGGCTTTTGAAAAAAATTCTGTGAAAATCGCAAAAATTTTGGGTATCGAAATCGGGCAAAGTCTGCATAAAAGGGCTCTCCTGGCCAAATGGTTTAACTTTGGCAGGTCCCTGCTGTTCTGTTATGAAACTAGAATATCTTTTGCAGATTCTGGAAGTGATTGCGATCGCAAAGCTCTATTCGTTGCTTTGGAATCGACTTTTGAAAATGAGAGGGCGTAAAATTCCCCAAAAAAATTTGGCGACGATATCGAGCACATGCCTTCATAAAAGGGCTCTCCTGGCCAAATGGTTTAACTTTGGCAGGTCCCTGCTGTTCTGTTATGAAAGTAGACTTCGTGGGGCAGATTCTGGAAGTGATTGCGATCGCAAAGCTCTATTGGTTGCTTTGGAATCGGCTTTTGAAAAAAATTCTGTGAAAATCGCAAAAATTTTGGGTATCGAAATCGGGCAAAGTCTGCATAAAAGGGCTCTCCTGGCCAAATGGTTTAACTTTGGCAGGTCCCTGCTGTTCTGTTATGAAACTAGAATATCTTTTGCAGATTCTGGAAGTGATTGCGATCGCAAAGCTCTATTCGTTGCTTTGGAATCGACTTTTGAAAATGAGAGGGCGTAAAATTCCCCAAAAAAATTTGGCGACGATATCGAGCACATGCCTTCATAAAAGGGCTCTCCTGGCCAAATGGTTTAACTTTGGCAGGTCCCTGCTGTTCTGTTATGAAAGTAGACTTCGTGGGGCAGATTCTGGAAGTGATTGCGATCGCAAAGCTCTATTGGTTGCTTTGGAATCGGCTTTTGAAAAAAATTCTGTGAAAATCGCAAAAATTTTGGGTATCGAAATCGGGCAAAGTCTGCATAAAAGGGCTCTCCTGGCCAAATGGTTTAACTTTGGCAGGTCCCTGCTGTTCTGTTATGAAACTAGAATATCTTTTGCAGATTCTGGAAGTGATTGCGATCGCAAAGCTCTATTCGTTGCTTTGGAATCGACTTTTGAAAATGAGAGGGCGTAAAATTCCCCAAAAAAATTTGGCGACGATATCGAGCACATGCCTTCATAAAAGGGCTCTCCTGGCCAAATGGTTTAACTTTGGGGAATTTTCTGACTGTCATATATCTAAAATAAATAAAGATAGAGCAACGAAATTTCAGAATTAAGATTAGGGTACATGTAATTTTGACAATTTTTAGTGAAAATTGGAAAACCAGAAATGGGAGGATAAATTCGTATCGCAAATGAAACAAACAAAAAAAAAAAAAACTTTCAACGACTTTAAAACTGCGATCTAAATAATTTCTAGATGTACTTTCGTATATAACTGTTAGTTTTCCCGTGAATAGACCAGTTTGCCAAGTTTTGGTAAAAAATGAAAGTGAGACCGAAAAATAAAAGTCGTTTAGCATGTATTACATCGCTACTATGGGAAAACTGAAATCTGTGTCGATTATGCAGGTTAGTTTTAAATCTTCTGTTATTCAAAAAATCTATCATATCTCAAGCTTTAAAATTAATTTAAATGTTTTATATGTTGCGAACTCACTTTTTTTTTCTCTAGTCCTAAAATCGCTTGACTTCATTAACATAAGGCAGAATTTCAAAAATTAATAGCTCCCTAATTTAAAAACATCATTTCAAAATAGCTTTTAAAAAAATCCCATTTTAATTAATTAAAAAAAAAAAAAAAAAAAAAAAAAAGAAAGAAAGAAATCTTCCCAACAGATTTCCATCAAATATTAGTAAGAACGATCTCGCTTAAATTAGTATTCTAAAACAAATCAAATCAATAAAAAATAAAATACAAAATAAAGTAAACCGCACTGAAATTGAAGTGTTCATTTGGAAGTTTTACAGAGAAAAGTATTGCTTACTTATAACCACCTTCGACAAGATAGAATTCCTCAAAAAACATTTCCTGAAAAATAGATAAATAAGAATAAGAATAAGAATAATCGTAATAATAAGATTTTTTAATTTCAATAATTTTCACTTTTGTTTATTATGAGTAATAATTAAAAATATTTGTTTCAAATATATTAGTTCCCCATCATATGGGGAACTTAGGTAATCGTGAAAATTAGTTCCCCATCATACTATAGGTATGGGGAATTTAGGTAATCGGGAAATTTTTTGACCTCGGTTTTTTGACGTTTTTACACGTTTTCAGGTGTGAGGAATCCGAAAATGACAAAATTTGTATGGTGTTTGTCTGTAGGGTCTGTCTGTGTACACTATATCTGAAGAACAAATTGTCGCAGAGAGGTCAGATCAGTTTTAAAATATTACTTTCGACACTGGCAAAAACCCTATTCATTTGCAACATTCGAATTTAAAAACTTCGTAAGTTATTAGAAATTTACGATTTTCTTAACGAGGGAATAGGACAAAATTTCACTTAAACGTGCATTAAATGGAAACTTTTTACTGTAAAAATGTCAGACCAGTTTTAAAATATCAGTTTTGATGCCAGAATGAACATCAGTAACTATACATATGCTACTTTGAAAATTTCGCAAGTTATTGGAAATTAACGAATTTCTTAACATGGCAGTATAGGGCAAAATTTCACATAAACGTCAATTTTTAGAGATATTTTCAAAATAAAGATGTCAGACTACTTTTGAAATATTATTTAGGACACTGGCATGAATATTAATGACTATGAACTTTCCAATATAAAAATTTCGTAAGTTATTGGAAATTTACGAATTTCTTAACATGGCAGACTAGAGCAAAATTTCACACAAACGTCAATCTTGAGGGATATTTTCGTCATAAAGATGTCAAACCACTTTCGAAATATTATTTAGGATACTGGCATGAATATCATAGACTATGATTTTTCCAATTTAAAAAATTCGTAAGTTATTTGGAATTTACGATTTACTTAACATGTCAGAATAAGGCAAAATTGAGCATAAACTTCCATTTGGAGGATCATAAATACATTAGACAACTTCAAAATTACATTTATGATATTTGTTTGAACATGATTGAATACAAATATTCTAATGGGAAAATTTCGTAATTTACGATTTTACCAACATAGCGAAATTGTAAATTTTTCATATAAATATGAATTTTGAGGATTATTGCATTGGAAATAATAGCATGAAAACTAAACAACGAAATTAACCCTGATAAAATAAATTAATAGATTATAATAAGTAAAATATATCGAAGTGAACGGTGGATAGCCTATTAGGCGGGGATTTCATCCTGTCACTGTATCACTCTTAAAAAAAATGAATTTGACCAAATTCATTTTTTTTAACATGATTATAATATATCTCGCACTAGAAATTTATGAGAACATAAATATGGTGGGGAACTGAGCAGAGTCTATCAATGCCAACTAGTTAAAAGGCTGGCGCAAGATTTTTAAAACAGAGTAAAAACTACAACGTCTAGAACGCCAAAGAGAAAAACTCGGGAAGCTTACAGTAGCAGTTAGCCTACCACGATACACGACCTTTTGTGATGTGTTTCTATGTGTGTGAGTGAGCACAGTACCGTCTGAATGCTTTGTTCGATTGAGCTGAAGTTTGTTACGTATGTTATAAGCCAGCATTGCACGAATCCTATCGATTTTGGTGAATCTACGATATATATATATATATAAATTATGTATATTGAATAGCTAAGATATATTATAACATTTAAAAATTTGGCACAGAAATAGCTCGGATATTTCTCGCTAAAGGCTTCAGTTGCGCAATCACGATAATCACTTTAATTGAGCTCCAAGGTAGCCATAAAAATTAAAACATTGCCAAAAAAGACGTACGCTAATGCTGTAAACACTAGATTAATATTTATATTAATTAATCGAGAACATACTAATTAATCTATGGGAGAGATTATGATAATATCAAAGAAATCTGAATCTCTAGACATCAAATTATGAACTGGTGGAAATATTAGCTTAAAACTGATATTAGTAAACTGTATTTGAATTACCTCGTTGGGAAACATTGCAAAGGTACCAGAAAGTTAGCTTTGACGCACTTTTAGAAATAAATAGATAATGAAATCTTTAATGTGAAAAATAGCTCACATACAAAGCTTGAAATCGATGAAAGATTTAAAAAATTTCCTTGTGTAACAATAAATTAAATTTCATGTCATAGATCATTGTTGGAAACATTGTTTAAAATTAAATCATTGTTGAGATAAGCGGAAAATAATAATTAAAACAACAATGAATTTAACCACTTGTTTACTTTTTCAAATTCTTATTTGAGAATTATTCAGTATTTAAAACATGTGAATTTCCAATATATAATATGAAAACGCGATAGCTGTAATATAAGACACCCTTCGCAAATTTTGTAATTTGGCGCTAAAATAGCTCGGGCTCATTTCGCTAAATAATTTTATTTCTGTGACCGTGATAACCAACGAAACTCTAACAGCGTGTTAAAAATATGAATGAATTATAAAGTACCACAATATAATAATAAAAATAATAAAATAATAATCTATATAAATAAAGATAAGTGTCTGTGTGTAAATTTCCAATAACTTGCGAAATTTTCAAAGTAGCATATTTATAGTTACTGATGTTCATTCCGGCATCAAAACTGATATTTTAAAACAGGTCTGAGATTTTTTACAGTAAAAAGTTACCATTTAATGCACGTTTAAGTGAATTTTTGTCCTATTCTCCCATGTTAAGAAAATCGTAAATTTCTCATAACTTACGAAGTTTTTTAATTTGAATGTTGCAAATGAATAGGGTTCTTGCCAGTATCGAAAGTAATATTTTAAAACTGATCCGACCTCTCTGCGATCATTTGTTCGTGAGATATCGTATTAACAGACTAAGAAACTAACGGACTAACACAAACACACTAACGGACTAACACACTAACAGACACCCTACAGACAGACACCATACAAATTTTGTTATTTTCGGATTCCTCACACCTGAAAACGTATAAAAAAGTCAAAAAACCTAGGTCGAAATTTTTCACGATTACCTAAGTTTCCCATACCTATAGTATGATGGGGAACTAATAATAATAATTAAACATGAACAATTCTGATGGTTCATATAGGATTCAAATTACTTTTGTTTAAAAGCTATGAACAAAAGATTCATTGATGTCAAGACCAAACTAATTGCTATTCCAAACAATTACCAGCTCATTTTTACTTTCTGAACACTACAGTGAGGAAAGTATTGTAATCATGTCAAAAATCCGAATTTGAGATTTTGATGTTTCTATACGTTTCGAGGTCCTCTGAGTCCGTTTTCACTATTTTTGCGATGATGTATGTATGTATGTGTGTATGTCTGGGAGTGAACACGCTAGCGTCTAAACGCTATGTTCGAATAAGCTGAAAGTTGGTACGTATATTGTAAGTCACCATAGTACGAACCCTATTGATTTTGGTGAATCTAGCACTTATAGTTTTTTTACAGGGACACAAAGAAAAATTCTTTATCATTATGGCCCATGGGACCAAAAATCTTAAAAGTGCGATAGCATCTAAACGCCTTATTCAATTGAGCAAAAATTTATACACATATTATAGGTCACAGATACTCAATTTGTATAAATTTTGGAGAATCTATCACTTGTAGTTTTTTTACAGGGACACAAAGAAAAATTCTTTATCATTATGGCCTATGGGGCCAAATTTTCAAAAGTGTGATAGCGTCTAAACACCTTATTAATCTGAACGAAAAACCTAAACACAAGTTATAGGTCACAGTTGCACCATCTATATAGCTTTTGGTGAATCTAGCACTTACAGTTTTTTTACAGGGACACAAAGAAAAAATCTTTATTATTATGGCCTATGGGACCCAATTTTTAAAAGTGCGATAGCATCTAAACGCCTTATTTAATTGAGCTGAAAATTTATATGAATATTAAAAATCACTGTTGCACTCACTATAAGCATTTTGGTGAATCTAGCATTTATAGGTTTTTACAGGGACACAACAACAAATTCTTTATCATTATGATCTATGGGCTCAAAGTTCAGTAGCGTTAAATAAAACATTGTGTAATATATGGAGAAAAATACTCAAACACTCTATTATGGTTTTCTTATTTTTGTTTGTTTAACAACTCCTCTTTCTTTACTTTATCTACAAAACTGTTAATTACTCAATGTTCGGAAAGTCGAGTGGAGTCACTCCAGATTAAAAAAAAAAGAAAAAAAAAACTTTTATATCACTATCCGCAAGTTATCTTACGACTTTTTCACAGCTTTAAAATTTTTGTACAGACATATTTCTTAAACCGAATTAAAGATTTTAAGTTATTTCAAAATTTACTATTTTAAAAATTATGCAAAACTTAAAAAATTTCGTATTTTCAAAGATTTCAATATGTATAGACACTGATGGAAAAAAAAATCCCAACACCAAGAAAAAATTATTGTACAGTAATGAAATTTCAGCAATACATTTGTCTAGGTAACATATTTAATTGATTAAAGTTTCAAGATCACAGGTAGAGCCATTGGCGAGAAGAGCCATTTCAAATATGAAATGTTGGTACATTAGTAACCGGTGTAACCGCCAGAATTTTGAATGCAAGCATTGTAATTGAATGCAAGCAAGTACATTGAAAACCCATGTACTCATTTTTGGGTACATTGACGTGTCAAACATGGGGATATTGGGATTCTTATTGTCAACCGAATTTTTGAGCATGCTATACTCAAAAATGAATACATGGGTTTTCAAATTTAAGTGTATATTGTTTCGGGGCTATTTTGAGACAATATATACTTATTTTTAAGAACCTATTTTTTGCAGTGCACATTCTGCGTAATGGTAATAAAAGCTTTGGTGTACCCTTGTACACGAACTTCAAATAGAATACACACCCAAAATTATATAGGTATTTCTGTGTGGTTAATGAATATGTGTACCAAATGAGAGTGATTTTTGCGGCCACTATCGCGAGACAGACAGACTTTTTGAGTCTCCACATGGAGGCCACCATTGACGTTTCGGGAATTACTAAAACTAGTGAATCTGCAGATCAGGAACCTCAACGTCTTACTTGTATCATTCATTACTCAGCAAATCATTTTTACTTATTATATAGTATTTAAAATAATTGCGGAAACGTCAGTGGAGGCCTCCCTGTTGATACTCAAAAATATTTTGGGTTCCGGATGAATGCCTATCTGTCTGTCGAGCAATAGCGACCGCAAAAATCAAGCTATTAACTTGCAATTTGGTACACATGTTTATGAGCCGCACAGAATTAGCTGTATAGTTTTAGGTGTGTATTCCATTTGTAGTTCGTGCACAGGGACACACCAAATATTTTCTTATCATTACGACCTGTGGACAGAATTTGCATATACCGCAATAGAGGCCGCAAAAGTCCACCAATTGAAATGCAAATTGGCGCACTCATTCAGTCTCTGTATAGTAATATCTGTACAATTTTTTAAAGCCTATTATTATTTATGGATTGTGTACAGGGACACACCAAAATTCTTATCATCTCGGCATGTAGAGTAGATTTCGCTTAAACGCATTTTAACATCATTACCTTGCAATCAACAAAAGCAAATTAGCGTACATTACTGAGATGCTTAAACTTATGTTTTCTGCAGAAAATATATGCTCCTAGGCTCTCTAATTAATGTACAGGACCTTACAAAAGTGTTCTGATAATGTCACGTAATCATCCACATTATGTCAAATTACGAACAATTTTTCATGAAAAACGAAGAATAAGCTGAATAGTTCACGCGAATTAGAATTATTGAAGTTATTGACACCTAATTGTAATTGTCGGTAGTAATAAAGATCCTGAACGGGTATTTTAAGCAAATCAAAAAACACAATAAAGTCAAAACAGTCTTAAAACTTTGCTTCCCTCAGTTTGGGGAGGAGCATTTTTTTAAAAAAGAGTAGTAAAACGTCTGGATTCTTCTTTTGTGTACAATCAATTCAACCACAGCAAATCGCATTGTAGTTCCATTTAATGAGGGACGCTTAATTTTATTGTTTAGCTCCTCACACGTACCATGCGTATCCTAAGGAGGTATCTTGAAGCCGAATGAAAAATTCTTATTGGAGTAATAACAGTGGAAGTGGTACTTCACTTTCCCTTGAAGATGTGGATATATTTTCCTAAATAAATCATGCATTGTTTTCACTGTGAGGTTTAACACTAGGTATATCGTGAACCTTGAAAAATATTACGGCTATTTTAAAGGGAAGGACAGAATATACTCAGGAATCAAAGCACAGGTTTGAGAGTCATAGCATTCACACTATGGATCATACCTCTTAAACCATTTAGTGATTCACCCTTTGACAGTAAGTTTGTAATTCACTCACCTCGTTTCCTGCTAATGTGATGCTCATTCAGAAAAGCTGTTCTGCATGCTTGTAGGCGTTGTTGCTGAGCAAGAATATGATATATTATCAATTTAACTTCGGGCTTAAGTTGGTCCTCTGCTGTTGAACATCTGGAAAGTCCCCTTTAAATAGAAGACAGTTTTATCAGCCAGAGAGAATGACGTAAGAAAAACCCGAACTTCCATTTCACTGAGAACTGAAAGGAGTCATGTCCAGGACATGACTCTTACTATTTTTCGGATAATTTTTTTTCTCCCGTACAGAGTTAAAGGATGAGTTTCGTTCTTACAGAAAATTTGCGTCTACGTCTATATGAGGAACACGCTTGTGGCATTAACTCATTTTTGCTAAAAAATTGGATATGTCACCTTTCTGCAACCAGCGGTTCATATGGTAAACAAGGCATTTTTTAAAACTAAATATTCATTTATTGACTTTTTATTATTATTTTTTTTTCATTATTATTATTTACACGTTTTAAGATTTTCTGAATACCGAAGTCATGTTTTTAACGTTTGATCTTTGTAAGTGTCTCTTAGAGTAAATTAAAAACAAAGTAATTTCAGGCGATCCAAATGTTACATTTTGAAGTGAATACGTTTGTTACTGAAAAAGTTTAATCAAAATTTATAAGTTTAAGAAATGTTACGCGTGAAAGTTGGCTGAATAATTTTAAGTGAAATTTTGAATTTAATAACAGATTAGCATTCCATACAAATAGAGGTAAAATAATGAAACGGAGGTTGAGAGGAGCGGTAGCCATCCCCCCCCCCTCCCCCATACAGAATTATTTGTAAAATAAAGCTGATCTCAAGCCTAATTTGAATTGTTTTAACATAAGTTTAGTTAACAGTACTCGTTATCTTACCCCTTAATTTCCAATCTGTATTTATAGTTTTAAATTTCAGGGTAAGAGAGTGTTATGTGAGTGACACAACAGATTATTTCTCTACAATTTGAAATGATAATTTTCTTTGTCTGCTTCGGCAAGAATTGGAGCAGATTTATAACTTGTAAAGGTGTATGATGGCGGCATAACTCAATCTAAAAATTCATTTTCACAGATATTTACGATAACAAGTTGAGTGTATAAATAATTTAAATGCATGCAGACCAATGACGACGATTTTTCATATAGACGATATTTATTGTACAAAACATTTTAGAAGTACGTACAATATGAGTACAAGTCATCTTTAACAAATGTAACTATATATTTAAGGATTACAGCAAAACGTAGTTATGGTAAACAACAATATTTTAATATTTTGAATAAAAACAATAATGTGCAAAAGTGCATGACATCACAATAAATAGTTAAAGTATGTTACACAGTTATTTATATGTTATTTAGCGTAACTTTAACTATTCATATGAAGAAAAGATTATAAAAAATATATTTAAGAAAAACAATACTGCACAAAAATGCATTTACAATGTTTTACCTTAAAAAAAAAAAGATTATGTATACATGCATATAAATTATTTAAAGATACACTACTCTTGCAACAACAACAACAACAAAAAAAAAAAAAAAAAAAAAAAAAAAAAAAAAGAAGTTATGAATAAACACATGCCAGAAACCTGAAATAAAAATGAAGATAATAAAAATAATTCACAATACAACTGTGAAGTGCCTAATTTCAAATACATTTAATGATAACAGCAAAACGTAGTCATTCTAAAAAACGATATATTGAAGAACAATAATATTATACGGAAACACATAACAATACTTGAAATGAATACATAAGTATGTTAAAGTAAATAAATAAATAAAATAAAAAAATACTGTACATAAATGCATTTACAGTGTTTTACCTAAAATAAAACTGAAGATAATAAACATAATTCACTACACATTTCTGAAGTACCTAATTTATCATACCTTTTATGATAACAGCAAAACGTAGTCATTCTAAACAACAATATATTGAAAAACGACAATATTATGTAGAAATATATGATATCACTTGAAATAAATACATATATGTGTTTTCTAAAAAAAAAAAAAAAAAAAAAAAAGTATGAAAAACAATATTGCATATAAATGCATTTATAATGTTTCACCTGAAATAAAATATTATATATACATACAAATGAATTAGTTAAAGTTAACTAATCTTGCAGGAGAAACATGTTATGAAAAAACACATGTAAATAACCTAAAATGAAGATGAAGATAATAAACCTAATTTATAATACAATTGTCAAGTACCTAATTTCACGAACATTTAATGATAATAACAAAACATATTTATGCGAAATAACAATATTTTGATGAACAACAATATTATGCAGAAATACATGGCTTCACTTGAAATGAATACACACACACTATATATATATATAAGAAAAATAATATTGTACACAAATACAATTACAATGTTTTACCTGAAATAAAAGATTATATACACATGCATATAAATTAGTTAAAGTTACACTAATCTTGCAAAAAGACAGTGTTATGAATAAACACATGTGAATAACCTAAAATAAAAATGAAGGTAATAAACCCAATTCACAACACATTTGTGAAGTACCTAATTTTACATACATTTAATGACAACAACAAAACGTACTCACGCTAAACAAAAATATATTGAAGACTAACAATATTGTGTAGAAAAACCTGACATTACTTCAAATGAATTCATACAAATGTTTAAAAAAAATATTTAAGAAAAACAAGAATGCATTTACAATGTTTTACCTGAAATAAAAAATTATGTATACATACATATAAATTAGTTAAAGTTACATTAATCGTGAATTAAACCAATGCTATAAATAAACACATGTAAATAACCTAAAATAAAAATAAAGATAATAAACCTAGTCCGCAACACATTTGTGAAGTACCTAATTTCATATACGTTTAATGATAACTGCAAAACGTAGTCATGCTGAACAACAATATGTTGAAGAACAATAATATTATGTGGAAATACACGACATTACTTGAAATTAATACATAAATATGTTTTCAAATAAATAAATAATCAAAAATAAAACAACACTGTACATAAATGCATTTACAATGTTTTACCTGAAATAAAAGATTATAGATATATATATACAAGTTTGTTAAAGTTACATTAATCCTAAAAAAAAAAAAAAAAAAAGTTATGAATGAACAAAGGGGAATAACCTGAAATAAAAATGAAGATAATAAACGTAATTCACAACACATTTGTGAAGTACCTAATTTATCATACATTTAATGATAACATCAAAATGTATTCATGCTAAAAAACAATATATTGAAGAATAACAATATTATGTAGAAATATATGGCATTACTTGAAATGAATGCATAAATATGTTTAAAAAAATAATTAACAATGTTTTACCTGAAATAAAAAGTTATATATACATACATATAAATTAGTCAAAGTTATACTAATCTTGCAGAAAGCAATGTTATGAATAAACACATGTGAATAACCTAAAATAAAAATGAAGCTAATAAACCTAATTCGCAAAACATTTGTGATGTACCTAATTTCACGTACATTTCAAGATAACAGCAAAACATAGTAATGCTAAACAACAATATTATGTACAAATATATGATATCACTTGAAATAAATACATAAATATCTTTTCTTAAAAAAAAAAAAAAAAAAAAAAACGAATTTACAATGTTTTACCTGAAATGAAAAAATTATGTACATACATATAAATTAGTTAAAATTACATTAATCCTGCAGAAAAACAATGTTATGCATAAACAAATGTGAATATATATATATATATATTTAAGCAAAACAATACTGTACATAAATACATTTATGTTTTACCTAAAATAAAAGATTATATATTCATGCATATAATTAGTAAAAATTACACTAATCTTGCAGAAAGACGATGTTATGAATAAGCAAATGGGAATAACCTGAAATGACAATATAGATATTAACCTAATTTACAATACAACAATAGTAATAAAGGTAAGCCTATATACACACACAGACATATATATACGCACAAAAACACACACATATATATATAATGCACACGAAAATACATTGACTCCAGTAAAACTAATTTTCAAAAAATCGAATGATGCTGGATTATAAATAAACATAACTACGAAACACAAGTAGCAATTATGTGCAATACGCAAAATTACAGAAAATTACTGTGGGAGCAAATACAGAATCGTACTATACAATAATAGTACTATAAAATAAAATAAAATATAAATAGATTGAGAATATAAAAAGGATATTACATATAACCAAGGCTACTCAATACCGAGCACAAGTGAAAAATGTAGACAAAAAAAAAAAAAAAAAAAAAAAAAAATGAAATAATGAAGAGAGAAACGAGGTAGAGGAAGAATAGAATAAAAGTGGATAGGAAAAAAAGGAAAATAGTCAATATATATATAAAATATAAATGATCGAATCAGGATATAAAGAATAAACTAAAAGTATTATGAAAACATAAAATGCAATGGAAAAAAGTTCGAGCAGTAAAAAAAAAAAAAAAAAAAAAAAGGGAAAAAAGAAAAAAGCAATGAGGAAGAATATTAACCAGGAATGCTTAATAATAGAATAGAATAAAATAATAATAGACAAAATAAATTGTGAATATAAAACCAGACAACAATGAGTCTGTGAAAAAGGAAAAGGAAAACCCATATAAACATATAAAATGCAATGGACCAAAAATGTGAAGAGTAAAACAAATATCATATTCAATAAATGAAAAAAACGAACGAGAAATAGAAGAAAATAAATTAAGAAGAAAGAAAAAAAAAACCTTTAAAAACATAATAAATCATTTCAAAGGAAAAAAACATACGATGATATAAAATGCAATGAACAAAATTGCAAGGAGTTAAACAAAATTCATATGCAATGAGGGAAAAACTAACCTAGTATTGAATAAAATAAATTCCAAACAAAAAAAAACCAACTAAAACGTAATAAATCATTTAAAAGAAAAAAACATACGAAAATATAATATGCAATGAACAAAAAATGCAACGAGTTAAACAAAAATAATGTGCAATCAGAAAAAAAAACTAACCTAGTATTCAATAAAATAAATTGCAAAGAAAAAAAATTCCAACAAAAACATAATGAATACATGAAAAAGAAGAGAGAAAACGCATAAATATACAAAATGCAATAGACCAAAAATTCGAGGAGTAAATCAAAAATCAAATGCAGTCAGGGAAAATACTAACGAGGTATTGAAGAAAATAATTCGACAAGAAAAAAAATCCCAACCAAAACATAATGAATATATGAAAAAAAGAGAAAAGACACTTAAATATACAAAATTCAACACACTAAAAATTCAAGGAGTAAAACAAAAACCAAATGTATTGAGGAAAAAACTAACAAGAAATGAGGAGATAAAGTAATTCGAGAAGAAAAAAACCAACAAAAACATAAGGAATATATGAAAAAAAAGAGAAAACACAATTAAATATACAAAAGGCAACAGACTAAAAATTCAAGGAGTAAAATAACAATCAAATGTACTGAGGGAAAAAACTAACAAGGAATAGAAGAAAATAATTCGAGAAGAAAAACCCGACAAAAACATAATAAACATATGAAAAAAAAAAGAGAAAAGACACTTAAATACACAAAATTCAACAGACTTAAAAATTCAAGGAGTAAAACAAAAACCAAATGTAGTGAGGGAAAAAACTAACAAGGAATGAGAAGATAAACTAATTCGAGAATAAAAAACCCAACAAAAACATAAGGAATATATGAAAAAAAAGAGAAAACACAATTAAATATACAAAATGCAACAGACTAAAAATTCAAGGAGTAAAACAACAATCAAATGTAGTGAGGGAAAAACTAACAAGGAATTGAAGAAAATAATTCGAGAAGAAAAAACCCAACAAAAACATAATGAATATATGAAAAAAAAAACAGAGAGAGAGAGAGAGAGAGAGAAGACACTTAAATATACAAAATGCAACGGGTTAAAAATTCAAGGAATAAAATAAAAATCAAATGTCGTGAAGGAAAAACTAACGTGGAATTGAAGAAAATAAGGCGAGAAGAAAAAAACCAAAAAAAATATGATCAATATATATTTAAAAAGAAAAAAAAAAGAGAGAGAGAGAGAGAGAGAAAACACACTTAAATATACAAAATGCAACGGACTAAAAAATCAAGGAATAAAATAAAAATCAAATGTAATGAGCGAAAAAACTAACGAGGAATTAAAGCAAATATTTCGAGAAGAAAAAATCCAAAAAAAAAAAAAACTTAACGAACATATGAAAAAGAAAAGAGAAAACACACTTAAATATACAAAATGCAACGGACTAAAAATTCAAGGAATAAAACAAACATCAAATGCAATGAGGGAAAAAACTAACAAGTAATTGAAGAAAATAATTTGAGAAGAAAAAACCCAACAAAAACATAGCGAATATATGAAAAAAGAAAAAGAAAAAACAAGAGAAAATACATTATCTATACAAAATGCAACGGACTAAATTTCAAGGAGTAAAACAAAAATCAAATGTCATGGGGGAAAAAACTAACGTGGAATTGGAGAAAATAATGCGAGAAGAAAAAACCCAACAAAAAAATAATGAATGTATGAAAAAAAAAAGAGAAAACACACTTAAATATACAAAATGCAACAGGCTAAAAATTCAAGGAGTAAAACAAAAATCAAATGTAGTGAGGGAAAAAACTAACAAGGAATTGAAGAAAATATTTCGAGAAGAAAAAACCCAATAAAAACATAATGAATATACGAAAAAAAAAGAGAAAACACACTTAAATATACAAAATGCAACGGACTAAAAATTCAAGAAGTTAAACAAAAATCAAATGTAGTGAAGGAAAAAACTAACGAGGAATTGAAGAAAATTATTCGAGAAGAAAAAAAACCAACTAAAACATAACGAATATATGAAAAAAGAGAGAGAGAGAGAGAGAGAAATCACACTTAAATATACAAAATGCAACGGACTAAAAATTCAAGAAGTTAAACAAAAATCAAATGTAGTGAAGGAAAAAAACTAACGAGGAATTGAAAAAAATAATTCGAGAAGAAAAAACCCAACAAAAACATAACGAATATATGAAAAAAAAGAGAGAGAGAAAATGCACTTGAACATACAAAATGCAACGGACTAAAATGTCAAGAAATAAAACAAAAATCAAATGTAGTGAAGGATAATACTAACGAGGAACTGAAGAAAACAATTCGAGAAGGAAAAACCCGACAAAAACATAATGAATATATGAAAAAAAAAAAGAAAAAGTACACTTAAATATAGAAAATGCAACAGACTAATAAAAATTCAAGGAGTAAAACAAAAATCAAATGTAGTGATGGAAAAAAAATTAACGAGGAATTGAAGAAAATAATGCGAGAAGAAAAAATCCAACAAAAACATAAGGAATATATGAAAAAAAAAAAGAGAAAACACAATTAAATATACAAAATGCAACAGACTAAAAATTCGAGGAGTAAAACAACAATCAAATGTAGTGAAGGAAAAACTAACAAAGAATTGAAGAAAATAATTCGAGAAGAAAAAACCCAACAAAACATAATGAATATATGAAAAAAAACAGAGAGAGAGAGGGAGAGAGAGAGAGAGAAGACACTTAAATATACAAAATGCAACGGATTAAAAATTCAAGGAATAAAATAAAAATCAAATATCTTGAAGGAAAAACTGACGTGGAATTGAAGAAAATAATGCGAGAAGAAAAAAACCAACAAAAATATGATGAATATATATTTAAAAAAAAAAAAAAAAAAAAAAAAAAAAAAAAAAGAGATTGAGAGAGAGAGAGAGAGAGAGAGAAAACACACTTAAATATACAAAATGCAACGGACTAAAAAATCAAGGAATAAAATAAAAATCAAATGTAATGAGCGAAAAAACTAACGAGGAATTAAAGCAAATATTTCGAGAAGAAAAAATCCCCCCCCCAAAAAAAAACTTAACGAACATATGAAAAAGAAAAGAGAAAACACACTTAAATATACAAAATGCAACGGACTAAAAATTCAAGGAATAAAACAAACATCAAATGCAATGAGGGAAAAAACTAACAAGTAATTGAAGAAAATAATTTGAGAAGAAAAAACCCCAAAAAAACATAGCGAATATATGAAAAAAGAAAAAGAAAAAACAAGAGAAAATACATTATCTATACAAAATGCAACGGACTAAATTTCAAGGAGTAAAACAAAAATCAAATGTCATGAGGGAAAAAACTAACGTGGAATTGAAGAAAATAATGCGAGAAGAAAAAACCTAACAAAAAAATAATGAATGTATGAAAAAAAAAGAGAAAACACACTTAAATATACAAAATGCAACAGGCTAAAAATTCAAGGAGTAAAACAAAAATCAAATGTCATGAGGGAAAAAACTAACGTGGAATTGAAGAAAATAATGCGAGAAGAAAAAAACCCAACAAAAAAATAATGAATGTATGAAAAAAAAAGAGAAAACACACTTAAATATACAAAATGCAACAGGCTAAAAATTCAAGGAGTAAAACAAAAATCAAATGTAGTGAGGGAAAAAACTAACAAGGAATTGAAGAAAATATTTCGAGAAGAAAAAACCCAATAAAAACATAATGAATATACGAAAAAAAAAGAGAAAACACACTTAAATATACAAAAGCAACAGACTAAAATTTCAAGGAGTAAAACAAAAATCAAATGTAGTGAGGGAAAAAACCAGAGAAATGGAAGAAAATAATTCGAGAGAAAAATAAAACCAACAAAAACATAATGAATATATGAAAAAAATTACAGAAAACACACTTAAATATACAAAATGCAACGGACTAAAAATTCAAGGAGTGGAACAAAAATCAAATGTAGTGAGGGAAAAAAACCGAGGAATTGCAGAAATTAATTCGAGAACAAAGAACCCAACAAAAACGTTATGAATATATGAAAAAAAAAAAAAAAAAAAAAAAAAGAGAAAGCACACTTAAATATACAAAATGCAATGGACAAAAAATTCAAGGAGTAACACAAAAATCAAATGTAGTGAGGCAAAAAACTAACGAGGAATTGAAGAAAATAATGCGAGAAGAAAAAGCCCAAACAAAAAATAATGAACATATGAAAAAAAATTAGAGAAAACACACTTAAATATACAAATTGCAACAGGCTAAAAATTCAAGCAGTAAAACAAAAATCAATTGTAGTGAGGAAAAAAAACTAACAAGGAATTGAAGAAAATAATTCGAGAGGAAAAAAACCAATACAAACATTATGAATATATGAAAAAAAGGAGAAAACACACTTAAATATACAAAATGCAACGGACTAAAAATTCAAGGAGTTAAACAAAAATCAAATGTAGTGAAGAAAAAAACTAAGGAGGAATTGAAGAAAATAATTCGAGAAGAAAAAACCCAACTGAAACATAATGAATATATGAAAAAAACAGAGAGAGAGAGAAAACACACTTAAATATACAAAATGCAACGGACTAAAAATTCAAGGAGTTAAACAAAAATCAAATGTAGTGAAGGAAAAAACTAACGAGGAATTGAAGAAAATTATTCGAGAAGAAAAAAACCAACTAAAACATAACGAATATATGAAAAGAGAGAGAGAGAGAGAGAGAGAGAGAAATCACACTTAAATATACAAATTGCAACGGACTAAAAATTCAAGAAGTTAAACAAAAATCAAATGTAGTGAAGGAAAAAAACTAACGAGGAATTGAAAAAAATAATTCGAGAAGAAAAAACCCAACAAAAACATAACGAATATATGAAAAAAAAGAGAGAGAGAAAATGCACTTGAACATACAAAATGCAACGGACTTAAATGTCAAGAAATAAAACAAAAATCAAATGTAGTGAAGGATAATACTAACGAGGAACTGAAGAAAACAATTCGAGAAGGAAAAACCCGACAAAAACATAATGAATATATGAAAAAAAAAAAAAGAAAAAGTACACTTAAATATAGAAAATGCAACAGACTAATAAAAATTCAAGGAGTAAAACAAAAATCAAATGTAGTGATGGAAAAAAAATTAACGAGGAATTGAAGAAAATAATGCGAGAAGAAAAAATCCAACAAAAACATAAGGAATATATGAAAAAAAAAAAGAGAAAACACAATTAAATATACAAAATGCAACAGACTAAAAATTCAAGGAGTAAAACAACAATCAAATGTAGTGAGGGAAAAACTAACAAAGAATTGAAGAAAATAATTCGAGAAGAAAAAACCCAACAAAAACATAATGAATATATGAAAAAAAACAGAGAGAGAGAGGGAGAGAGAGAGAGAGAAGACACTTAAATATACAAAATGCAACGGATTAAAAATTCAAGGAATAAAATAAAAATCAAATGTCTTGAAGGAAAAACTGACGTGGAATTGAAGAAAATAATGCGAGAAGAAAAAAACCAACAAATATATGATGAATATATATTTTAAAAAAAAAAAAAGAGAGAGAGAGAGAGAGAGAGAGAGAGAGAGAGAAAACACACTTAAATATACAAAATGCAACGGACTAAAAAATCAAGGAATAAAATAAAAATCAAATGTAATGAGCGAAAAAACTAACGAGGAATTGAAGAAAATAATTTGAGAAGAAAAAACCCAAAAAAAACATAGCGAATATATGAAAAAAGAAAAAGAAAAAACAAGAGAAAATACATTATCTATACAAAATGCAACGGACTAAATTTCAAGGAGTAAAACAAAAATCAAATGTCATGAGGGAAAAAACTAACGTGGAATTGAAGAAAATAATGCGAGAAGAAAAAACCCAACAAAAAAATAATGAATGTATGAAAAAAAAAGAGAAAACACACTTAAATATACAAAATGCAACAGGCTAAAAATTCAAGGAGTAAAACAAAAATCAAATGTCATGAGGGAAAAAACTAACGTGGAATTGAAGAAAATAATGCGAGAAGAAAAAACCCAACAAAAAAATAATGAATGTATGAAAAAAAAAGAGAAAACACACTTAAATATACAAAATGCAACAGGCTAAAAATTCAAGGAGTAAAACAAAAATCAAATGTAGTGAGGGAAAAAACTAACAAGGAATTGAAGAAAATATTTCGAGAAGAAAAAACCCAATAAAAACATAATGAATATACGAAAAAAAAAGAGAAAACACACTTAAATATACAAAAGCAACAGACTAAAATTTCAAAGATTAAAACAAAAATCAAATGTAGTGAGGGAAAAAACCAGAGAAATGGAAGAAAATAATTCGAGAGAAAAATAAAACCAACAAAAACATAATGAATATATGAAAAAAATTACAGAAAACACACTTAAATATACAAAATGCAACGGACTAAAAATTCAAGGAGTGGAACAAAAATCAAATGTAGTGAGGGAAAAAAACCGAGGAATTGCAGAAATTAATTCGAGAACAAAGAACCCAACAAAAACGTTATGAATATATGAAAAAAAAAAAAGAGAAAGCACACTTAAATATACAAAATGCAATGGACAAAAAATTCAAGGAGTAACACAAAAATCAAATGTAGTGAGGCAAAAAACTAACGAGGAATTCAAGAAAATAATGCGAGAAGAAAAAGCCCAAACAAAAAATAATGAATATATGAAAAAAAATTAGAGAAAACACACTTAAATATACAAATTGCAACAGGCTAAAAATTCAAGCAGTAAAACAAAAATCAATTGTAGTGAGGAAAAAAACTAACAAGGAATTGAAGAAAATAATTCGAGAGGAAAAAAAACCAATACAAACATTATGAATATATGAAAAAAAGGAGAAAACACACTTAAATATACAAAATGCAACGGACAAAAAATTCAAGGAATAAAACAAAAATGAAATGTAGTGAGGGAAAAAACTAACGAGGAATTGAAGAAAATAATTAGAGAAGAAAAAACTCAACTGAAACATAATGAATATATGAAAAAAAAGAGATAAAGAAAACACACAAATATACAAAATGCAACGGACTAAAAATTCAAGGAGTTAAACAAAAATCAAATGTAGTGAAGAAAAAAACTAAGGAGGAATTGAAGAAAATAATTCGAGAAGAAAAAACCCAACTGAAACATAATGAATATATGAAAAAAACAGAGAGAGAGAGAAAACACACTTAAATATACAAAATGCAACGGACTAAAAATTCAAGGAGTTAAACAAAAATCAAATGTAGTGAAGGAAAAAACTAACGAGGAATTGAAGAAAATTATTCGAGAAGAAAAAAACCAACTAAAACATAACGAATATATGAAAAAAGAGAGAGAGAGACAAAAAAATCACACTTAAATATACAAAATGCAACGGACTAAAAATTCAAGAAGTTAAACAAAAATCAAATGTAGTGAAGGAAAGAAACTAACGAGGAATTGAAAAAAATAATTCGAGAAGAAAAAACCCAACAAAAACATAACGATTATATAAAAAAAAAAAAAAAGAGAGAGAGAGAGAGAGAGAAAAATGCACTTGAACATACAAAATGCAACGGACTAAAATGTCAAGAAATAAAACAAAAATCAAATGTAGTGAAGGATAATACTAACGAGGAACTGAAGAAAACAATTCGAGAAGGAAAAACCCGACAAAAACATAATGAATATATGAAAAAAAAAAAGAAAAAGTACACTTAAATATAGAAAATGCAACAGACTAATAAAAATTCAAGGAGTAAAACAAAAATCAAATGTAGTGATGGAAAAGAAATTAAC
The DNA here is from genome assembly GCA_963930645.1 of Salticus scenicus. Taxonomy (NCBI): domain Eukaryota; kingdom Metazoa; phylum Arthropoda; class Arachnida; order Araneae; family Salticidae; genus Salticus; species Salticus scenicus. The sequence continues at coordinate 305,361,050 of OZ005655.1, forward strand.
GAGGAATTGAAGAAAATAATGCGAGAAGAATAAATCGAACAAAAACATTATGGATGTATGACAAAAAAAAAAAAAAAAAGAGAGAGAGAGAAAACACACTTAAATATACAAAATCAATGGGCAAAAAATTCAAGGAGTAAAACAAAAAATCAAATGTAGTGAGGGAAAAAACTAACGTGGAATTGAAGAAAATAATGCGAGAAGAAAACACCCAAACAAAAAGTAATGAATATATGAAAAAAAAAGAGAAAACACACTTAAATATACAAAATGCCACAGGCTAAAAATTCAAGGAGTAAAACAAAAATCAAATGTAGTGAGTAAAAAAACTAACAAGGAATTGAAGAAAATAATTCGAGAAGAAAAAACCCAATAAAAACATAATGAATATATGAAAAAAAAAGAGAAAACACATTTACATATACAAAATGCAACAGACTAAAATTTCAAGAAGTAAAACAAAAATCAAATGTAGTGTGGGAAAAAACTAACGAGGAATTGACGAAAATAATTCGAGAAGAAAAACCCCAACAAAAGCATGATGAATATATTTAAAAAAAGAGAGAGAGAGAGAGAGAGAGAGAGAGAGAAAACACACTTAAATATACAATATACAAAACGGACTAAAAAATCAAGGAATAAAATAAAAATCAAATGTAATGAGTGAAAAAACTAACGAGGAATTGAAGCAAATATTTCGAGAAGAAAAAATCCAACAAAAAATAATGAATATATGAAAAAAAAGAGAGAAAACAGACTTAAATATACAAAATGCAACAGGCTAAAAATTCAAGGAGTGAAACAAAAATCAAATGTAGTGGGGGAAAAAACTAACAAGGAATTGAAGAAAATAATTCCAGAAGAAAAAATCCAACAAAAACATAATGGATATATGGGGAAAAAAGAGCAAACATACTTAAATATACAAAATGGAACGGACAAAATATTCAAAGAATAAAGCAAAAATCAAATGTAGTGAGGTAAAAAACTAACGAGGAATTGAAGAAAATAATTCTATAAGAAAAACCCAACAAAAACATAACGAATATATGAAAAAAATAGAGAGAAAACGCACTTAAACATACAAAATGCAACGGACAAAAATTTCAAGAGGTAAAACAAAAATCAAATGTAGTGAGGGAAAATACTAACGAGGAACTGAAGATAATAATTCGAGAAGAAAAAACCCAACAAAAACAAAGAATTAATGAAAAAATAAAAAAAAAAGAGAAAAAACACTTAAATATACAAAATGCAACAGTCTAAAATTTGAAGAAGTAAAACAAAAATCAAATGTAGTGAGGGAAAAAACTAACGAGGAATTAACGAAAATAATTCGAGAAGAAAAAACCCAACAAAAACATGATGAATATATTTAAAAAGAGAGATAGAAAACACACTTAAATATACAAAATGCAACGGACTAAAAATTCAAGGAATAAAATAAAAATCAAATGTATTGAGTGAAAAAAACTAACGAGGAATTGAAGCAAATATTTCGAGAAGAAAAAATCAAAAACACATAACGAACATATGAAAAAGAAAAGAAAAAACACACTTAAATATACAAAATGCAACGGACTAAAAATTCAAGGAATAAGACAAAAATCAAATGCAATGAGGGAAAAAACTAACAAGGAATTGAAGAAAATAATTTGAGAAGAAAAAACTTAACAAAAACATAACGAATATATGAAAAAAGAAAAAGAAAAAACAAGAAAAAATACATTTAACTATACAAAATGCAACGGACTAAATTTCAAGGAGTAAAACAAAAATCAAATGTAGTGAGGGAAAAAACTAACGAGGAATCGAAGAAAATAATTCGAGAAGAAAAAAAAACATAATGAATATATGAAAAAAAAAGAGAGAGAAAACACACTTAAATATACAAAATGCAACGGACTAAAAAGTGAAGGAGTAAAACAAAAATCAAATGCAATGCGTGAAAAAAACTAACGAGGAATTGAAGAAAATATTTCGAGAAGAAAAATCCCAAGAAAAACATAACGAATATATGAAAAAGAAAAGTGAAAACGCATTTAAAAAATACAAAATGTAAGGGACTAAAAATTCGAGGTATAAAATAAAAACCAAATGCAATGAGGGAAAAAACTAACAAGGAATTGAAGAACATAATTTGAGAAGAAAAAACCAACAGAAACATAATAAATCAGTTAAAAAGAAGAAAAAAAAATAGGAAAATATAAAATGAATGAACAAAAAATGCGAGGAGTAAAAGAAGAATCATAAAAATTAAACTTTTGCTGTAAATTGCTTCCTGCAGCTCACATGGGCTAGCAGATGTTCACCAAATTTAACGTTTCACCTTTGAAGTGCTTTTTAAGGAATTTAAAAGATTTTATTTCAAAAAATGTTCACTAGATGACACTTCTTATGGGAAAAAAATTAACAAATATATTAACTCATAAGGGATTTAAAACAAAATCAATAAATGTTGAAATTTGCATTCTATTGGAATATTTTTTTAATTATTATTATATTTTCATTTTTTCCCACACAAAACCCCTCAGAGTGGAATTTTTTTTTTCCCTTGAGTGCATATTCCGAAACTGTACATACGAATTGTGATGGCAATCCGTTTGCCCTTTTTGCTATAAGAGGCCGTTTATCACAAAAATTTAATTATAGCCACCATGTACAAGATTAACATGCCGTATACAGACCACAAATAAATATGAATTAAAATATATGATCCCCAGAATCATTCTGTGTAACCAAATTTTAGGGACCTTTATATTCAATATTCATCACCAAGTTTTAATTGTAATGTCTGTCCAACGAACTGTCATATATATCAAATATCATTTTTCAAAATTAGTGGTAGTTATTGAAAAAAAGAATGACTATAAAACTAAATTAAAGAACTGGTGTACAATCAATATTTAAAATCTTCTTCACACACCATAAAACTAATGAAAGTACAACCGGCTTCGAAAGGACGTGGCCTTTCTTCTTCAGGTGAAAACAAGTACAAGTACGTGTATTGCACCTTAAAAAAATTAGCCACTTCTTTTCGAAACCGGTAGTGCTTTCAGATATTTTATGGTGTGTGAAAATTTTTTAAGAGTCTCTACAAGTTTGCAACACGGTATCCCAATACAAAAGAATGTATTGTTGCGTACTTGGGGGTTCGTGAGTTGTCCGAGAATGAAAGGCCAAACGTACAAAAATTCAGTAATTTATTCACAGAAAGTTCCAGAAAAATGCAGGTCTATAAACCAAGTATCAGCTTCAATTCAACCAGTAAACACAGCTTAAACAACAGCTGTCAATAGCGAATCCACAGTACAAACTGTATAGCAATAACACTTAAAGCAAGTCTCTTTCAAAGAGGCTCAACACAATACAAGCATTAGCGAAGCTGGCTGAGATCTGAACTGAACTGACTGGCCTTGGCAGGAAAGCGCTCTTATATAGCGCTGTAGAAAAGCGTGGAACGTTCCAGAAATCTCCATATCTCATCAGCCAATGGGATTAGAGCTTCCATATTTGGTATATCCCTAATGAGGATTTTCTCGCCAAGGTCTCCAAGGTGGGAAAAAGTCGCCAAATTTGGCGCCAAATCCCTTACCTGCCTTATTGGGGCTTTTTACTGCGTTTTTAAGGGATAATAAGGCTATTTCAACGCTAAAACGACTAGAAATGCACAAAATTAGCACTTTATCAACTTACTAAGCCTCTTTGAAAGAATTTACACAACAATAAACACAATTATTTACAATTTTGTAACAGTATTATTTCTAAAAGAATCTTTATAGCGTCCAAAAAAATCAGCCTTCTACCTCTCTTCTTCCCACTTATTTTTAACTTTTAATGACAGGGTTCGTACCCATTCCAAGCTTCCACAACTAAACACTTCTTAAATTTATAGGCTTATTTTATAATAAAAATTAACATTTAAAATTAATGGTCGAAAACTCAAGAAGAAATTATGGAACCCTGTTATAACTCACCATACTTACTTCCAATACTCACAGAAAAATAACTTCTTAATTTAACCCATTGAGGAATGTTGACTTTTTCGGGCATTTGTTTTGAAATGCCTGACAGTATGTCCGCCAGTAAACCGTAAAACAAAGAAATGACTAAATTAAATGCCTGGAAAAGAAAAAATGTGTTATTTGTGAAAGACACAAGGATAGATTTACACATTGCATGATTGATATAAAAATGAAACAAATATGAATTCAAAGACACAGGATTCATTAGCATTCAAAAGAATATAGGATTTATTCCAAAAGACTCACCTCCGACACATCCAAACGAATCTATCTTTGTTCTCCTTCTCCTATTTTAATTAAAACTTGTGTAACAACAATATGTAAAAAACATAACTTGCTCACAATACTTACAAATGTACATGATTGTAACTCTCTTTGAACTTCCAAACAAAAACAGAATGAATTTAAAAAGTAAGTTGTGCGGCTGTAAAAGTTAAAAGAATATTAATAAATACAAAAAATATTAACGTTGTAGAGACAATCTCCTGTACACATTTATGTTTTCAAAGAATGTATGTTTCATTTCCATAATGTGACATGAATGATAGCTATGTCTTTTGCCCATCTCAAACCCATATTTTAAGTAAATGATTACTTTCTTCTATATTCAATAGAAGAAAGTACTGCATTCGTAAATATTTTCGACCTCGGGTTTTAAATGGATTGACACGTTTTGAGAGCTGTAGAACACGATTTCACCATTTTTAGAAAATGTCTGTCTGTCTGTGTGCGTGTGACAAAATTTTGTGGAAACTGTATCTCAGGAACTACTGCACAGAATTTCATACAAATTGTTGGTGCGTAGTTGCACCTTGACATAAATGAGTGCCTATCAACTTTTGGTAAAAATTGCCTTAAAGGTTGCGTTGCCATCCCGCTTTTTCTAAATTTTTAACAGGGTGATATAGGA
>OZ005655.1:305366184-305458184 GCA_963930645.1 Salticus scenicus
CGAAATTTTCTAAAAATGTGCATAAAGAGAATTATTTTTTAGTAATCATTATGAAATCTACAAGAATTATTTATAATAGAGATAGTCAACTGGGAAATATTTTTTGTATGTGTAGGAGCCTCGCCACCTCCCTTGGGGGAGGGAGTTACTCCCTCCTCGAGGGGAGTAAATTTTCATGATGGGTATCTTTCAAAAGAGCTCGCCCATACCTTTAAAACGAATGGTTGAACCATCGATCTGCGATAATTTAAAATGAAGTTATCGATTTTTTTTCATTTTTAACCTTTTTTTTTTTTTTTTTTTTTTTTTTGTAATGTAATATTGAGAATAAATTCAATTTTTTTTTGGATATTTAGTGTTATACTACTTCTCTAACATGGAAATCGTCTGCATTATCATGGAAGATATTTTTTTTTAAATAATAATTTTAATAAATTATTTTTACTGAGTGAATTTGTATAGGAAAATAAAGAAGAAAATCGTGTGGTGGCCACAACGTACTAGTTTAAAGGGGACTTGGCAACTTGGAAGGTTTCAAATAAAAGCTTCTGTTTCCATTTCCTATTGAATTATAAATTGAACTAAATTTAAATTGAACTGTATTAAGGTAGTTCAAAATAAAATATGCATTCAGGCAACAATTATTAGGGTTTTTGAAAGGTTTTTTTTTTTTTTTTTTTTTTTTACAGATTTGCAATCTGTTAATTGCGTTTTCCCAGTTTGCATGTTTTCATGAATTCACGATCTTAAAACTGCTAAACCTTTACAGATATTTAAGAAAAGACTTAAAGTTTTTTTTTGATGTTGATAGAACCTACTTAAAAAACGAGAGATGGATTTTGCAGTATCTTTAAAAGAAAAAAATATTACAGACAAAAGTACAACAAAAATCATGTTTTCTGCAAAGTTTTACATATACATGCACTTTTTAATTTTTTTTTTTTTTTTTTTTTTTTTTTCAAAAACAAATAAAAAATTTCAAATTTCACATCCTAATTCTTCTAAGCAAGTTCGATTAAACATTCGAAAATATATATAGAGTCTTTTCTTAAATATCTGTAAAAGTTTTTAACGTTTTGAAGATCATAAATTCTTGAAAATATGCGAACTGAGAAAATGCAATTTCAAGATTTCAAATCTGTAAAAAATACATATGTAACCATAAGAATTGAATTATTGCTTGAATAGATATGTTAATTGAATAATCCTAATATAATTTAATTTACAAATATTAAATGGAAATATAAGTTTTATATGAAATTATTTATACATTGTTAAGTGAAAGTTGCCAAGTAGTAAGCATAAAACTTTGAATAAACACCAGAAAATGCAATAAACTCGCAACAATTGTTTCGGGTCGAAAGAATTCCCGAACCTTCGTCAGGCGAACAAAGTGCTGCAACCAAAGCGACGGCGCACAAAACCGTTTTAAGTGAAGAGCAAATAATTATAAGATAAAAAATGCTTTTGATATACCATGTTTTTTAATTGTCTGTTGAATCACATAAACTCTGCAATTCTATGCATTAATATAAACTTAAAAATATATATATATATATATATATATATATATATATATTGATGAATCATCGCATCAACTTGAAAGAAAACTATCAAATCCGTAATAAAGACAGCAATTATAAGAAATTTTTAAACATTTATTAATTGAATGAAAGTATTAAAAGAATGCATTGTCATCGTGTTCTGAGCTATTCTAAAAGGTTCAAATGTCTAGCTAGTCGGGAAGTTATAGTTATAGAACTATATTAGCACTTTATCAATGTGTATAGAATAAGGGATAATGACGTCAATTTTTGTGAGATGCGTAATTTATTTATTTATTTATTCACAATTTTTTATTGTTCATGTGGAAGTAAATGTGTTTATTTTCCTGTCGGAAAAAAAAAAAAGAATTCGTATTTTTTTTTTAAACAAATAAAGTATAAATAAAACTTAAATGGTTAATTTTAAAGCTGTTATGAAGTTATTATTTTCACATTTTATTAATTAATTAAAAGAAAACATTTATAATATTAATTGAATAAAAATATTTTAAAAATGCATTGCCATCGTGTTCTGAGCTATTCTAAAATTTCAAATGTCTAGCTAATCGGGAAGTTAGTTAAAAATCGATTGCAAGATTTGTACTGGACAAACAAACAAACAAACAAGAAAGCGAGTTAATAAAAACGTGGTAAAAGATATAAAAATGAATGTAAGCATAAATACTGGTGTGATCAGAATTATCAAATGAAAGAAGAAAATAAATGAATAAATCAGCTTAAAAAATATAACAAAATCTAAAAATCTTAAATGTATCAAAATGAAATGAAAATCAGAGTTATGTGAGTAATTTTCAAGCATCAGATAAGAACAGAGTGGAAGAAATATGATTAAAAAGATTTTTCGAATTTTTAAATATGTATAATATTTAATAATTCATACCATAATTATTTCGAAATTTTAAGTAATTACTTCATAACATTACTTCATTTCGAAATTTTAAACAGTAAGTTCACACCAAAATCACTTCGAATTTTTAAATAATTACATACTTAAAAATTCAAAAATCGACCACTTCGTTCTGTTTTGATGTTTGGATATTACTCATATAACTCCGAGTTCGCCTGACGAAGGTTGGTGTGTTCTTTGGATCCGAAACAATTGTTGCTAGTTTATTGCATATTATGGTGTTTATTAAAAGTTTTGTACTTACTACTTTAAAACGCCAGTTCTGTGGTGCTTTCTTATTATTAAGGGTGAAAAGTCCCCTTAATAAAACATACTTACATTCAATACTTACTAAATCGATTTTTCTTAATTTAACCTGTCAAAGAATCAATCCCCTGGCTGAAATTTCCCTTCAAATCTCACAAAGAGAGCGTAAAATGTATGTCTGGAATGGAAAAGTATGTCAGTTATGAAAAATACAAGATTTATTTACGCATTGCAAAACAAAACAAAATCCTATTCTGAAAACACTATTTCCTGGGTGCATAAAGTCTTAGCATATACTATTCATTACAAAAGCACCTTCTTGTGGAATCTAAAAAAAAAATATGTCATCTATCCCTCCACCTCTGTTCTAAAGAAAACTTTTAATAACTCGTTTGTAAAAATATACTTACTTTCTATACTTACTAGAATTTACTTTAGTTGTAAATACATTTTTTGAGAATAAGTGAAGGTACGTCCTTCTGGAAACTGCCATATATGAATTAATTTTGAAAGGAATATCTAAAAATGGAAATTATATTAGTATTGAAAGATACATTAAATCAACACATTTTAACACATTGCATTGGGCATTATGTAAGGAACTTACAGAGATTATATAATATCTTATTAACTCAATGAAAAACTGGATAAGGATCTGAATGCTTAAAAGAATCTGACACTGAAGTTAAATCAAAACCTGTACACATAGTTTAAAATAAGAACGCAGAATCATGCGGTACGCATTGATTATTAACACTTTCCGAATGTACGTAATTGTCGTATTGTATATAACTTTCGATACTATTTGCCTACGCAATCATACAAAAGACAGACAGTAGTTCTGAAAAGCATACAGATAGACTAATAGAATTCCTAATTATTCTTAAACGTTGTTAGGAAGTGCTAAAAATGCTTAACGCTAAATCAACACCATTTCAACAACATTTCAACAACAACAACAACAACAAATCCTATTCTGAAGACACAATTTCTTGGATACGTAAAGTCTTAGCGCGTACTATTCATTACAAATGCTCCTTCCAATAGCATCCCCCCCAAAAAAAATGTGCCATCTATCCCTCTACTTCTGTTCTAAAGAAAACCTTTAATAACTCATTTGTAAAAATATACTTACTTTCTACACTAACTAAAATTTCCTCTAATTTTATAAATACTTACGCACGTAAATATATATATATATTTTAGGAATAAATGAAGACGTGTTCTTCGGGAAATTGCCCCATATGAATTATTTTTTCAAAGGAATACCTAAAAAAAGGAAAATTACATTAGTATTGAAAGATACATGTAATTTGTATTTCATACTAGACACAAAAATAACAACTACAGAAAGAAAAAATTAATATTACACTCTGAAATCATAATACCCTGTATTTATTGAGAAAACATTCAGCAAAACCCTGTCCAATTTTTCAGAAAATGAATTTTTAAAGCCATGTATTACGCGTGTGTTCGAATTAAAAGAGATAAAAGTAATAAAAGCCAATAAAGTGAATAAACGAAATGAAGAGAATTTTTAGTCTACACAATTCTAGATAGTGAAACAATATCCTGAATATTATGAATCTTTTGTTTTGAAAGAAATTCTCTTGATTTTCTAGGATTGGACCATAAACCAAGATTATAGTTGCTGAAACCCGCCTCATGTATTCGCATTTATTTGCAGAGATTTTTAAATGACTTTGTCCTCGATAATATGGGCAAACGCTCTAGAATTCTAATAGGGGTTTACAGAATTCGCATTCAGAAAGGGACTAGAATTTGTTAGGATGACATGGAACAATTTTTTCTAGAGCCACAATTTAGATTCTAGATGTCAGTTACAGAATTTTTTCTCAATGTAAAACAAAACATTATATATATATATATAATACAGTCAAACCGCGTTAACGTGAATTATATTTAACATGAACTGTTTCCATAATACCCGTCAAAAGTAAGATTAGTTTAGTTATATGAAGATTAGTTACTGATAGCATGAACTACTGATAACATGAACAAATTTTTTACTCCCCTTGAGATTCACGTTGACGAGGTTCGCCTGTATATATACTGAAACAATGTTAAAATACAAAAGAATGCGTCTTCTATCCCCCTTCCACACGTGTCCTAAAGAATGCTTTTAATAAATCACTTATAAAATTATACTTACTTTCTATACTTACTAAAATTTCCTCTAATTCTAAAAATACTAACGCTTGTAAGTACATTCATTAGGCATAAATGAAGATACGTCCTTGTGGAAATTACCACATATGAATTATTTTTGAAAGTAATATGTGTGTCTAAAAAAGAAAAATTATATTAGTATTGAAAGATACATTAAATTTGTATTCCATACTAGACAAAAAAACAACAACTACAGAAAACATGAATATTACACACTTAAGACATAATGCCCTTTATTCATTGAGAAAAGCTCCAACAAAATCTTGCACAGTTTTGGGGGAAATTAAATTTTGAATCCTGTATTAAGCGTGTGTTCGAATTACAAGAGATAAAAGTACATATATTTAAATTAAGATGTATCTTTAAACAATCACGTTTTTTAAATGCTTTCAAAAAATGATATAAACTGCAGAAATATTTTTACATAAAACGAACACCACAAACATTTTTAAAATTTATTTTCCATATCTTTACAATCTTACACTGATATAACAGTTTGCATTACAATGGATTTTAAAAAGATTTTTTTTTAAGAAAATGATTAAACAAACCACGTTTTGAATAAATCATTTTATTTTTACATAATGGAGAAGAGTTTTTTCAAATACATTTTTCTGTTAAAGTCATTTACTTCTGATTACTCATTCTTCGATTTTATTATAATGTTCAATGTAAAGGTACAGCATTTAATTTTTGCGAGAATCTCATTATCACCGTTTAATATTCTGGAGTTCATCCATGCATGAGCCTCAATAAACAGACAAACACCACATGACGTAACTTTTTATTTGCATAAGTACCAATAATTACACACAGAGGGCATAAATGAAAACTTAACATATAACGTTTCGCAGAAATCCAGAGAGAACGTTCATGTTGAAGTAAAATTTCAATTTCTTATCTAAAAACTGTTTATTGGCAATGGTACTTACGTATAATGCGAAAGAAATCTAAAATTTAAAAGTGTTTTATTTTAGCAGAAATTCTATGGAGTGTTTATTTATTTATTTTTATTGTTCTTCTCTACGATTCTTTTTCCCAATAGGAATATCGGGACTTACGGCTTAACGTTTATTATTTATCTTTTGTTCAATTAAAAGATGGGAGTTGAAAATTACACAATGTCTCTACAAAATATAAATTAAGATTTTTCACTAGACAAAAGTACACTTTATTAACATCAGTGAGGATCCCAAGAGTCATAGTTAGGTTCAATGTGTGATAGAAATTAGAGATTTGCAATCAACTATTTTATACATCTTACTAATATAAGAGACTATACGAACAATTAACATTAAATCAAACAAATGATCAATATATATATATATATATATATATATGGCAAAATTTCTATAATATTTTAAGGTCTTCTCAATAAACACACTTCGGTATAATTAATTAGGTATGCATAATTTTTTATTTAAGTGAAAGGTATAAATGTTTTACTTAAAACATAATTTTTTATTTATTTAGGTCAAAAAAGTTATATGCATTTATATATATATATATATACATTAACCCCAGATTAAAATGTATATGTATATCTCAGAACATGATATTCCATAGAAATTTCTATAATTCTTTAGTGGATAAAATTACACGTCCACTAAATAAGCAACACAGACAACTGTTAAGACTAAGCTCCAATAGTCTCCCCTATCATTTACAATATAAGTTTTCAGCGGGAAAAAAAAAAATGGCTTCTCACATTGACGAAAGAAGCACATGATAAAACTATTGTTTTTACTAGCAGTAACAAATATGCGGACAACGAGAATAATAATAAAAAATAAATAAATAAATAAATTTTTCATATTTTTTTTTTCCTAGGAATAAAATTATGGATTTTTTTTTTTCTTTAGAAGTAAGCTAAAAAAAAAATTAAGTAAATAAAAATGGAGAAAAGAAACCTAATACACTATCATATAAAGTGTATTTATGAATGTTATTTATTTATTTATTTATTTTAAATTGAACTAAAGTATATTACATTGGAAACTGAAGAATCCTAGTAATCAATCCAATAAGTTTGTAATTATTAGTATATGTTTCAAAAAAATTAAAAATACCTAAGATATAAACTTAAATTACTTCTTCCAACAATTTATGTATCACCACCATGTCACTGTCTCCCTACGTCACATTACATATTAATATAAGATGAATATTTAGGAAAAGAGCTTAAACATTTGTGTTTATAGGTACAAATTACTTTATCGCGTGATAGCGCAAATATTTAAGAAAACATTAGAATAAGTAAGTCATAATTAAAAAGTATTTAAAGAGGATATTCCCGCATCAACAATTACTAATGACTGAAATCAAGTTTAATGAATTACAAAGTACAAAATAATGCCTAACGATTAAGAGTGGATTGAAAAAGCTTTTATAGTGAAAAATCCTAAAATTTTGTATAAAAGCTCATAAAATCTAAATCCGTGCAACACAGCGTTCAAGTGACAGTCTTAGAACAATTTGATTGGGTTTGAAAATTAATGTTTGAAAAAAAAAAATTAAAAGAGTAAATGTAACGGTTCAGCTAAGTGATAAATTTTAATATAACACGTGAATTTTTTTTTTAATTATTATTTATTTATTTATATTTATATATTTTTTAATTACATTATTAAATTTTTTTAAATTAATTTAATTTTTTTAATTTTAAGACCAATAAGCAAGCAAACAGTGTCCTTAACCTTATACTCGAGTTATTTACAAAGACTCATTAGTTCTCTTGCACACAGATTAAACGTAAATCAAATTTAAAATCATGATAACTGAATTACAAAGTATGAAATATAATGAAATACCTGGATGCCTATTTGGTTTGTACTCGGTAAATTCAAGATAACGAAACTGATTGCAATTCTAATCAAATTCGCCAGTATGCTTGAATGTGCCGAGTCATTTTCCCCAGGTAAACCTACCTTGACTCTTCCTTTCTTTCTGCATCTTTGGAACAGAAAAATCTAATAGTACGACTGATGAAGCCAGGACGTTTATTTCTAATTCAACTGACATTTTAGAAATTGTTTAACAATTTTTAATTTTTGAAAAAGGATTTGTTATTGGAATTTAATAGTGAAATTGATAATTCCGAAATTTGTTTTTTCTTACTTTTACAAACATCATTTAAAGAAAAGCACGTAAGAAAAGCATCGACACTATCCCTAAAAATTTTAATTGCATTTTACGAAGCTAATCTGGTCTGTTCATCAGCCGTAGAGCGTTTTTTTGCATTATGTACACAATGCGAGCATTATCTGGATGCCAATTTGGTAATTACCCGTACAGTCAAGGACGCAGATAACTGGATCCTTCACTGTAATGGAGTAATTTCCCCAGATAATGCTCATCTTTATTCTTGTAACACAATTCTTTTATCTTCTTTTGCATGATTAAACACCAAAGCTTAACCATGCGACTGATGAAAATGCAGGTAATTTGTAACTAATTAAAAATTAAAATTTCATTTTTTTTCTTCTCTGAGACTTAAAAAGAAAGATATTTTTACTGTCTGAAAACGAAAGTTTGATAAATTTTCTTGAACTTTCATTTCTGCTCTTTAAAATCTTGATGTAAAAATAAAATAAAATCCATGTAAGAAATCTCTACAAATTTTGCCTGCATCCTGAATAATAGATGCTAATTCTAATCTCATCATCACACTTTTTTGCATTATGTACAGAATGCGTAACCAGGATGCCTGTTTGGTTTTACCCGATACAGTTAAGGATGCAGATAACTGGATCCTTCACTGTAACCGAGTAATTTCCCCTGGTTATACTTAGATTTTCCTGTGACTATCTTGTTATTTCTTCATCTGTATCTCTGAAAACATACAAGTTGAACCGTATGATTGTGATTGTGATTGTCATTATTATTATTATTATTATTATTATTTTTTTTTTTTTTTTTTTTTTTTTTTTTTTACGAAATGCCTTCTTACGATATATACAAAACAGCATAAAGAACAACAAGAAATCGAACTTCATTTTTTCAAAGATTTTATTGCTTTTAAAAACGAAAATTTTTAATTTTGAACGTATTAATGCAGAATTTATTCATCAATCATACGGTTAAAATAATGCTATACGTAAAATACATTTAAATACAATACAAAAACAAAATTGTTATACTGAATTTAGGGGTTGATCCAGGTTTTAATTTTTGAACCCCATTTTCGTGAAACATAAAATATTTTTGTAAATTATATATTTTGAGCTTCATTACTCAAATTACTTTATTATTTATTTATTTTTATTTTTCCTCAGTGAAATATATTGTAAAATATTCCACAACTTACAGTCACAGTATATAACGTATAATATAAAGTTAATTCTTCTTCATTGAAATACGTATAAGCAGTCATTAGATATAACATTGAAAGCAATATATATATATTTTAAATTATATATATAATTATATAAACACCACTTTTAAACAACGAAATTTTGTATAAAGGGCTTTTTTCATTAATTTCAATTTTATGAAAGAGCTCATTTTACAAATGAGAGTTTGCTGAAGGCTTCCATTTTATGGATTTAAATTTTCTGACAGGGGAGCGGGACCCAAAATTTTAACTGGATCAACCCTTGGATTTAAAGCATTATTAAAATATAATAGTATATAATTACAACAAAGTGGAAATAAGAATTTTTAAAAAGTCACTAGTTTCGTAACTCTCACAATTAATTTCGCAATTTTCATTTGAATGATTTAGTTCTTCAAACTTAAGTTTATCTGAAATTCATATCGAACATATCACACAAAGAGTCTGAATACAGCAAGAAATTACTCGCAGATACGTCAACGTGGACTAAGTGTCAGTGCACGTTGCACCAAAATACAAAATCTTTAAAAGTGAGAACAACACGAGAAATTAAACTCGTAAACATAGAATTGTATTAAACTAATTTGACTGTTCTCATAAAATAAGGTATGAGCACCATTGAACATTGATATATGAAAAATGTTGAAAAAGGTCGAAATACGAAATATCAAAACATGTATACATTAATGGCTGTTGATTCTCAAACCCTGAACACTTCGAGAGAAAAAATGTTCAAACACGTGTACATTTTTCTAAAGAAAAATCGTCAAAATTTTAGAACGTCACTTAAAGGGATAAAATCGAGCAAAATGCTTAAAATTTTCATCTCTTGAAAATAACTAAAATAGCATGACAAGAAAAGAAAAATAAATCTCTCGGTATAGCATAGCATTAAGTCAACACAATTAAAAACGTGCATGTGCATTATGTAAGAAACATAGAAATTATATAAAATCTTATTAACATAATTAAAACTCAATAATGATCAAGATGCTTAAAAAACAGCATGACATTGAAATTAAAACAAAACCTGTGCAACATAGCTTCAAAGAAATATAAAAAGCCATTAAATTCTAAAAAGCATGGCTGTAAATTTACAGAGCTGCACCACTATCAATAAACATATTCACAATCCAGTCGTGAAATATTAGCAATATTAACAGCGAACACATAACAGTATAGACTTCTTTTTACAAATTCAGAGCAAATTGCTAAAATAGCTCCAAACGTTAAAAAAAAAGATATAGTCGTTTGATTCAAGAATGAGACGATGACTTGTAAATTCAAACAGATAAACCATCCTAAAAATAGATAAAACAGATATTCAGCTGTTAGACAATTTGTCCCATTTTTAATTTTCATACACACAGCATTGTAATGTTCCACACATAAAACGAATGATATACACTCCTTTAAAAACTGATAATGTGCAAATCATAAAGAGGCAGAAAATGTTAACATAACCTATGCTATTTCAAAAAATCAACAGCCATGCAGGAAAGAGGAGATATCAAATTCAGAAAAACGAATGGAAATCCCTCTCGCGTGTCATAATGGTCGAAAATGTCTATGGCAACATGCTGCATGTTTAACCTCAAGGAAGGAAAAAAATTGAGACTTAATATTACAGGAATTACGTTTAAAAATAATATTTTAAATGCCAAGTTAGGCTCCCAGCCGGATTAGGGATAACCCTCTAGGCAGACTCACGTGCTGGCGTCCAATCCACTTGTAGTCAGAATTTGGGCAGGAACCTGAAAAACGACAGAATTTATGAGATTAAGTAACATAACTAACAGCAGAATTAAATTTAAAAATATCAGAAGTCTAGTCAAGACCTGAGTAATGTACGAGTCGAATCGGCTTCAATCACAGGGACCCAAAATATTGCTTCAGGTTTATTATTTAAAAAATCTTTGGAGGGAAAAAAATGCAAATTTTCATTAATTAAATGCGGAGAAAATTTATCCTTTATTAAGTAAGCACAATGATGTGTTTAAACAGTTTTACAAAACCACATATTTCAATATAATGTTTTTAAAGTTATTTTTATTTTTCGCGAAAATGGTGATTTTTTACAAAAAGGAAAAAAAATAAAGACAGAATATATTAAAACAACCTTGCCAATATAATTAAATATTAATATTCTGGAGAAAAAAAATTCCCTTTGTTTCAAATTCGAATAATACCGAATAAGATTAAAGAATAAGATTAACGAATAGTACCCGCGAATCTGAAAAATCACCAATAAAAAATTTGCTTACACGGATTAGTTTTTACGTGAGGTTATAGGAAAGAAAGAAAGGGAAAAAAAAAACTAATTTTATCACAGAAAGTAGAAAGATATATCTGAGAGAAAATAAAACAATTTAACGTACTGTGGACATTTTAAGTAGAAAATGAAATCATTGAAGATTATCACCATTAAATAAAAAAGAAGAAGAAGAAGAATGAAAAAGAAAAGAAAGCATCCGAACACTGCAAAATATTGTTATTGCTGCTTTCGCGCTGCCCTTGTACCTACTTTTACTGGTTTAAAAACGAGTCCCATTCAGTTATTTCTCTCTGAAACAACAGTTGTGCATTTTCATTTAACAATGCTAATTTTCCTCATCTATCATTCGTAGATGAATCCAGTTGATAGATATGTCCAGTACAAACTTTGATGAAAATTAATTCAGTGCTTCAAAATTTATTGCCATGGCATATTTTCAAGTGGCAGCTACAAAATGGCAAATAAAAATCATTAACAATCTTCTTGAGATAATTATACAGGGTGGCTACAGAAATTCAGAATTAGAAGTTTCCTGATTTTTCTCTGACTCATTTTTATAGATTTTCATGATTCCATTACCAATTATATGTATTCCATAATTTTGTGTACATCATTAAACCCCTCGCTAAACCACTGTAATTTAAAAAACTATACAGACGGGCAAAAATATTTCAATCTTTTTTCTTTTTTGTTTGTTTGTTTGTTCACTTTGTTAACATGCACGAAAAAGAAAATAAAATGAAAAGTTCAAAACTTTGGAGAAGTTAATAAAATTATAAAAATAAGAATCATTTTAATTGCCTAATATATTAACATGAAAAATATATTTTTCTTGAATTTGTTGCATTAAAAATATTTTATTTTTATTTTATTTATTTATTTATTTTAAGGTTAGCTTGGCGAAATTCTACTAGAAAGCAGCCAATCCTGCGCAATCATGGCTAAGATAACACCTGTTTGGCGGTCTATCAGTCATGCATGTTTGCAGGGCAGAATTTTAAACTTCCATTATTTTTTTGGTGTTTTTACAAAATTACCTGATTCTCCTCTGATATTTCCGGATAGATAAAGTACCCCGATCTTTCCTTGTTTTCCCTGGTTGTCCCCACCCTGTTACATCTGTACACATGAAAATTTAAGCAAATCGAACCTTGGATACAAATTTTACAATGTGGATTTGTAATTTTCAAGTGACCACGACATGGTAACAATATGATGGTTTAACTTGGTTAACGAACTCATGCAAAATATTTCAAAGATAAGTTTGCAGACCAACTTTGAATCGATTTGGATCATTCTTTCGGAAATTACAATGATGACATTTTTTTTACATTATACGTATATACATAGATAAAGAAACAGAGTGCTTGCAATAGGCAGATTTCTAAAGAAATCAATACAAATAATAAATAAAATCAGGTACAATTCTAATAATAAATTAATAAATGGAAAAAATAGATAAAATAAAGCAAAAAAGTACCAAGTTAAATGGATGTTTCCTTCAAGAACTTTAATTTCTGTATTATTAATTCCTCTAACTCGTCCCTTACTGCAACCTAGAATGAAAGTTTTCAAATATCACAAAAAACCTGAAGTAGACACCTTTACACTGAGAAAAAGCATATACCGCCTTCATCTAGAAGGAATAAGTGGTATATAAACAAAAACCAAGATTATAGTTTCTGAGACCCGCCTCTTGTGTGGTCATTTTCTAAATCTCTAAACTAGAAATATATATTTCCGAGCTATGCGCATAAGGCACGCCGATAAGGTGAATAGACGAAATGGAGAGAATTTCTAGTCTACACAATTCTAGATGGTGAAACAATATCCTGAATATTCTGAATCTTTTGTATTGCGAGAAATTCTCGCTTGATTTTCTAGGATTGGAGCATAAACCAAGATTATAGTTGCTGAAACCCGCCTCTTGTATTCGCATTCTTTTGAAGAGATATTTAAATAACTTTGTCTTCGATAATATAGGGAAATGCTCTAGAATTCTAATAGGGGTTTACAGAATTCGCATCCAATGGGGACTAGAATTTATAAGAATGACATGGAACAATATTTCTAGAGCCAAAATTTAGATTCTAGATGTTAGCTACAGAATTTTTTCTCAGTGTAAAACAAAACAATGTATATGCATATATATATACAGTCAAACCTCGTTAACGTGAATTATATTTAACATGAACTGTTTCCATAATCCCCGTCAAAAATAAGATTATTTTAGTTATATGAATATTGGTTACTGATAGCATGAACTACTGATAAAATGAACAAATTTTTTACCCCCCTTGAGATTCACGTTGACGAGGTTCGACTGTATATATACTGAAACAATGTTAAAATACAAAAGAATGCGTCTTCTATCCCCTTTCCACATATGTCCTAAAGAAAACTTTTAATAATTCACTTATAAAATTATACTTACTTTCTATACTTACTTAATTTCCTCTAATTCTAAAAATACTAACGCTTGTAAATACATTAATCCGGATAGGAATGAATAAAGATACGTCCTGGAAATTGTCACATATGAATTATTTTTTTAATTAATATGTGTGTCTAAAAAAGAAAAATTATATTAGTATTGATATATACATTAAATTTGTATTCCATACTAGACACAAAAAAGACAACTACAGAAAGAATTAATGTTTCACACTGAAGACATAATGCCCTTTATTTATTGAGAAAAGTTCCAACAAAATCTTGCCCAGTTTTGTGTAAATTAAATTTTGAATCCTGTATTAACGTGTGTTCGAATTACAAGAGATAAAAGTACATATATTTAAATTAAGATATAACTATAAACAATAACGTTTCTTAGATACTTTCAAAAAATGATATAAACTGCAGAAATATTTTTACACAAAATGAACACAAACAACATTTTTAAAAGTTTATTTTCAACATCTTTACAATCTTACAGTTTATAAACACAGTTTACATTTTACGTACGATAACAGTTTACATTTCACGTAAAATGGATTTAAAAAGATTTTTTAAAGAAAATGATTAAACAAACCACGTTTTGAATAAATCATTTTATTTTTACAGCAGGGAGAAGAGTTTTTCCAAATACATTTTTCTGTTAAAGTCATTTACTTCTAATTACCCATTCTTCGATTTTATTATAATCTTCAATGCAAAGGTACAACATTTAATTTTTGCGAGAATCTCATTGTCATCATTTAATCTTCTGGAGTTCATCCATGCATGAGCCTCAATAAACAGACAAACACCACATGACGTAACTTTTTATTTGCATAAAGTACCAATAATTACACACAGAGGGCATAAATGAAAACTTAACATATAACGTTTCGCAGAAATCTAGAGAGAACATTCATGTTGAAGTACAATTTCTTATCTAAAAACTGTTTATTGGCAGGTTTACGGAAATTTCGCCCCCTGCATCTCGCCCCCGTCATTTCACCCCCTGCATTTCGCCCCCTGGAAATCTCGCACCCCGGAAATTTCGCCCCCGGAAATTTCACCCCCGGAAATTTCGCCCCCGAGCAGTTGTTTTTGGAAATTTTGCCTCCAGCGTCTCGCCTCCGAGTTCTGTAAAATATATATGTAATGACAAATAAAAATATAAATATACATGCAGTAATTCTCGATATACTTCTATTTAATTCACATTATTTTCCCTTTTAATTTCAATATAAAACATATGAATTAAAATAAGGTTTTCGAATGCAAAAATTGTTCGATGAAATTTTTATCGCTCTTAATTAAAAGAAAATTTAAGTGTACAATAATATTATTTATTTATTTATTAAATTTTTAGTGCACACATAATAATTTTATTAATTTGTCAAATATTATTTCACTTTATTTTATTTATTAATCAATTTGATCATTATTGATGAATAAGGAATTAAGATTACAGCACCAAGAAATTTTTACCTCTATTACACTACTACTGTAGGTAATGGAAGTATTGTATTCGGTTAGAAAATTCTATATCGAGTTTTCACCGGATTTATTCATTTTAAGGCCACCTGAGTCCAGAAAAGTAGTTTCTGACAGTTGGGCAGTGTGTGTGCATGTGTGTGTATGTATGTGCGGAATCTTCTGGGTATCATATCTCCGAAGGTAACAAAAATAGAACTACGAAACTTCAGAACTGAGACAGCAGGTCTGGTATACAGATAATTTTCTCAAATTTTGGTGAAAATTGAAAAACCAGAATTGGGACAGTGGAAAACGAAAGTGAGACCGTAAGTCCGTATCTCAAAAACAGCTCTATCAATTTTCTTCAAACTTGCTATATAAACACTCTACTAGATGACCTTTCAACTAATATAATTGGTTAGTTCAGGAAAATTGATAGGCGTCCTGTAAAAATAGCTCAATTCTAGGCTTTGCAAGTGCGTTCCTTTAAAAACGATTGCACGGAATTTTTTCAAACTCGTTAAATTAACTCCTTTTTAAATTTGGCATAATAGAAACTACTTTTTTGTATGTAATTATTGTTTTCCGGTCAATAATTGAGTATGCCAAGTTTTGGTAAATGTTGGTATTTCAAAAACGGCTCTAACGATTTTCTTATAAATTGTTACGTAAGTCCATTTTAGATATCCTTTCTCATGTATTACGTGGTTATTAGAGGAAAATTAGCATTCATCCTACTTATTCAGGTCAGTTTTAGATCTCGGAAATTTGTGCTCAGAGATATCAAAGATTTTTCGAGAATTTTCATGACTTCTGTATGTAAGTACATATGTGTGTAGATATGTATTTCGCATAACTGAAAAATTGTTAGACGTAGAATGTTGAAAATTGGTATATAGGTTTGTTATAACATCTAGTTGTGCACCTCTATTTTTGGATTGTGTATGATTTTCCGTTTTGGAGATACTTAGGAAAATTATGTTCGTAATGACCAAACATACAAAGATTTTGGCCATTATATATGACTTACCATCATAGAGATTTCAAAAAAAGCTAATGATAGAGAGAGCCAGTAATAATATTGTTATGAAACGTGAAGGCATTTATCCGAAGAAAATTATGCTTAAAGACATAAGCAGTTTCTTGTCAATGAATGCATTTTTTTAATGACTATTAAGCCCGTAGATAGAGCCTGCAATGTATCTCGCATATCTGAAAAGCAGTTCGACGTAGAACGTTGCAGATTGGTATATGGGTTTCTCATAACATCTAGTTCTGCACCTCCCGTTTTGGACTTTATGTATTTTTCCGTTTTGGAGATATTTAGGAGAATTATATTCATAATGACCAAAAATACAAAAATTTTGGCCATTAAATATGACCTACCATCATAGTGATTTCAAAAGAAGTTAATGATAGAGCTAGTAATGATATTATTATGAAAGTTGAAGACATTTTTGCGTGTATAAAGTAATATGTAAAGACAAAAGCAGGTTCTTGTCGACGAATGCACTTTATTTAATGAATATTCAGCCCGTAGATATAGCCTGTAATTTTATTTATGCGAAAATTGTCGACATTTTAGCGTTTTGAAATCGATTCTTTAAGACAGAAATATGTTCTAGTCGACGAATGTATTTTATTTATGAATATTCAGCCCGTAGATAAAGCCTATAATGATAATGATAAAAGACGAAATTTTTACGAATCACGAAACAAACGAAAACATACTTATTAAACGAGCATTATTTATTTTAGCTTAATGCAATTTAAATAATTATATGTTCCATTACTAATAAATAGTGTAAAATAATAAATGTAAACCCATAATAAAACTTTCTATACTCTATTAGAGTTAACAGTTACTTTTAAAATGTACTATATTTGCAAACAACTACAGATTCGATTCTCAGTTGTGGGTTCTTAAACCCTTTAAGGAGCAGAGTTGGTTGGTTGAATGGTTGGGTTTTTATGTCGCACTAGTGCTGCGCAATGGGCAAATGACGACTGTCTGGGACTCGCCCTTAAATGTGGTCCGAAGATATGACATCCCAATTTTGACCTCCACGGATGGGATTGAGGAGCAGAGCAATTTTGCTTATTGAGAGTTAAAAACGACCAGAATTTATGAACGAAGTTAGAAAAGAAATAGAATTTTTTTTTTAGCGTGAATGAATACATTCAATATACATTCACGCATATTGTTATCGCCATGCTGTTTGTGAACCCTTGTTATGACCAAAATCAAAACATATATCAATATTGTATAAGCTTCATATTTTTATACAATAAATTATTCCAAGATAAAAAGAACGAACTTTTTATGTACCATGTTTTTAAATTTTCTGTTGAATCATATAAACGCTACCGAAGACAGCGGGACCCGAAATATTTGGCTAAAAGTAATAAAAAAAAATGCATTGTCACCGTGTTCTGAGCTATTCTGAAAGTTTCAAATGTCTAGGTAGTCATGAAGTAAAATGGTTGTTGAATCATATAAACACTACCGAAGGCAGCGGGGGCTCGAAAAAATTGGCTGAAAGTATTAAAAAACTCATTATCATCGTGTTATGAGCTTTTCTAAAAGTCTCAAATTTCTAGCTAGTCGAAAAGTTATACGATTGTTGATTCATATAAATGCTACAGAAGGCAGTGGGGACCCGAAACAATTGACTAAAAGTCTTAAGAAAAAAAGCATTGTTGTCGTCTTCTGAGCTATTATAAAAGTTTCAAATGGCCATCTAGTCGGGAAGTTAGTTAAATAAATTTTCTGTTGAATCAAATAAACGCTGCCGACGGCAGCATGGCCATGGACCTAAAACAATTAGCTAAAAGTATTTTTAAAAATGCATTGTCATCATGTTCTGAACTATTCTGAACGTTTCAAATGTCTAGCTTGTCTGGAAATTAGTTAAATAATTTTTTTGTTGAATCATAAACGCTGTCGAAGGTAGCAAGGACCCCAAAACGTTTAGCTAAAAGTATTAAAAAAAAAAAAAAATGCATTGTAACTGTGCTCTGAGCTTTTCTGAAAGTTTCAAATGTCTAACTAGTCGGGAAGTCAGTTAAAAATCTATTACAAGACTTATACTGGACACACAAACAAAGAAAGAAGAATCGAAGTTAATAAAAACATGGTAATATTTTGGGAAATGATGCATATATGTTTATATTTTTATTTGTAATTTCATTTATATTTTACACCACTCGGGGGCGAAATTTCCGGGGGCGAAATGTCCTGGGGGTGAAATTTCCGGGGGGCGAAATGCTGGGGGCGAAAATTCCGGATCCCTTATTGGCAATGGTACTTACGAATAATGCAAAAGAAATATAAATTTAAAAGTGTTTTTTATTTTAGCAGAAATTCTATGCAGTGTTTATCTATTTATTTTTATTGTTCTTCTCTACGATTCTTTTTCCCACTGGGGATACCGGGGCTTACGGCTTAACGTTTATTATTATTATTTATCTTTTGTTCAATTAAAAGATGGGAGTTTAAAATTACACAATGTCTCTCTACCAAATATAAATTAAGATATTTCACTGGACAAAAGTACACTTTATTAACATCAGTGAGGATCCCAAAATTCATAGTTAGGTTCAATATGTGATAGAAATTAGAGATTTGCAACCAACTATTTTATACATCTTATTAATATAAGAGACTATACGAATAATGAACATTAAATCAAACAACTGATCTTTAAACAAAAAAAAAAAAAAAAAAAAAAAAACACAATTTTTCTCTGACAAAATTTCTAAAATATTTTAAGCTCTTCTCGATAAACATACTTCGGTATAATTGGTTAGGTATGCATAAATTTTTATTTAAGAGAGAGGTATAAATGTTTTACTTAAAACATCATTTTTAATTTATTTAGTTCCAAAAAATTATATGTATGTGTATATATATATACTATACATATACATATATATATATATATATATATATATATATACGTATATGTATATCTGAGAACATGATATTTCATAAACATTTCTATAATTCCTTAGTGGATAAAATTACTCGTCCACTAAATAAGCAACACAGACAACTGTTACACAAGCAACACACAACTAACCTCCAATAGTCTCCCCTATCATTTATAATATAAGTTTTCAGCGGAGAAAAAAAAAGAAAAATGGCTTCTCGCATTGACGAAAGAAACACATGATAAAACAATTGTTTTTACTAGAAGTAACAAATATGCGGACAAAGAAAATAGTATTAAAATAATAATAATAATAATAATAATTTTTCTCTACGAATAAAATTATGGAAATACTCTTTTTTTCTTTAGGAATTAGTTAAAAACTTTTTAAGTAAATAAAAATGGAGAAAGGAAACCTAATACTCTACCATATACATATATATATTTATGATGGATTATTATTACTATTATTATTATTATTATTATTATTATTATATACTTTTTTAATTGAACATAATTTTCGTATATCACATTGGAAACGGCAAGGACCCAGTAACCAATCCAATAAGTTTGTAGATGTTAGTATATGTTTCAAAAGATTTAAAAAGAACTAAAATATAAAATGAAAATTTCTTTTCCCAACAATTTATGTATCGCCACCATGTCGCAGTCACTCCACATCCCACTATATATTAATGTAAGATGTATATTTAGTAAATGGTATTTTTTTTCCAAAGGTGTTTAGGATTATATAAAAATGTAACGTCAAATGAAAAATTTTCTAAAAACGTTTGTGTTATAAATACAAATATTATTGCGTGAATGACACTTTTAACAAATAAACAGAATAACTAAGTCATAATTAAGGCGTGTTTAAAGATTGTCGTATCACCAATTAGTAATGACTGAAATCAACGTTAATGAATTACAAAGTACAAAATAAAAACTCCAATGCCTAACGATTAAGAGGGAAAGGGGAAAGATCTTGTAGTGAAAAATCCTAAAATTTTGTGTAAAAGCACACAAAACCTAAATTCGTGCAACACAGCGGTCAATTGACAGCCTTAGAACAATTTGACTGAGTTTTAAAATTAATGTTTGAAAAAAAAAAAAATGTAACGGCTTAGCTAAGTGGTGATTTTTAAGGTAAAAGTTTATTTATTTATTTATTTTTTTTATTAAGATTAATAAACAACTAAAAAGTGTCCTTAACCTTATACTCGAGTTATTTACAAATACTCATTAGTTCTCTTGCACACAGATTAAACGTAAATTTAAAATCATGATAACTGAATTACTAAGTATGAAATGTAATGAAATACCTGGATGCCTATTTGGTTTGTACTCGGTAAATTCAAGATAACGAAACTGATTGCAATTCTAATCAAATTCGTCAGTATGCTTGAATGTGCCGAGTCATTTTCCCCAGGTAAACCTACCTTGACTCTTCCTTTCTTTCTGCATCTTTGGAACAGAAAAATCTAATAGTACGACTGATGAAGCCAGGACGTTTATTTCTAATTCAACAGACATTTTAGAAAATGTTCAACAATTTTTAATTTTTGAAAAATGATTTTTTTTTTCCGGGGGGGGGGGGGGAGGGATTGAATTGTGAATTTTATAATTCCGAAATTTGTTTTTTCTTACTTTTGCAAACATCATTTGAAGAAAAACACGTATTAAAAGCATCCTCACTATCGCTGAAAATTTGAATAGCATCTTACGATGGTAATCATGTCTCTTCATCAGTCGTATAGCGTTTTTTGCACTATGTACATAATGCGAGTATTATCTGGATGCCAATTTGGTAATTACCCGGTACAGTCAAGGATGCAGATAACTGGATCCTTCACTGTAACCGAGTAACTTCCCCAGATAATGCTCATCTTTATTCTTTTAAAACAATTCTCTTATCTTCTTTTGTATGATTAATAACCAAAGCTTAACCATGCGACTGATGAAAATGCAGGTAATTTGCAACTAATTAAAATTTAAAATTTCACTTTTCCCCCCCTTAGAATTAAAAAGAAAAACATTCATACTGTCTGAAAGCGAAAGTTTAATAAATTTTCTTGAACGTTAATTTCTGTTGTTTAAAATCTCGATTTAAAAAGAAAACAAAACCCGTGTAAGAAATCTCTACGAATTTTGCCTGCATCCTAAATAATAGATGCTAATTCGAATCTCATCATCACCCTTTTTTGCATCATGTACACAATGCGTAACCAGGATGCCTTTTTGGTTTTACCCGGTACAGTCAAGGATGCAGAAAACTGGATCTTTCACTGTAACCGAGTAATTTCCCCTGGTTACATTTAGATTTTCCTGTGACTATCTTGTTATTCCTTCATCTGTATGTCTGAAAACATACAAGTTAAACCGTATGATTGAGATTATCATCATCGTCATTATTATTATTATTATTATTAATATTATTTATTTATTTTATTTATTTATTCATTTATTTTTTTCGAAATACCTTCTAAGGATATATACAAAACAATTTAAACAACAACAAGAGATCAAACTTAATTTTTTCAAAGATTTTATTGCTTTTAAAATTTAAAAATTTTGATTTTAAGCTTATTAATGTAGAATTTATTCGTCAATCATACGGTTATAATAATGCTATACGTAAAATACATTTAAATACAATACAAAAACAAAATTTTTATACTGAATTTAGGGGTTGATCCAGGTTCTAATTCTTGAACCCCATTTTCGTGAAACAGGAAATATTTTTGTAAATTATTTATTTTGAGCTTCATTACATAAATTATTTTATTATTTATTTATTTTTATTTTTCCTCAGTGAAATATCTTGTAAAATATTCCACAACATACAGTCACAGTATATAATGTATAATGTAAAATTAATTCGGCTTCAATGAAATAAGTATAAGCAGTCGTTTGATATAACGTTGAAAGCAAGATTTTTTTATTATTATTATATATAAATATATATATATATACACCACTTTTAAACAACGAAATTTTGTGTAAAGGGTCTTTTTTACTAATTTGAATTTTATCAAAAAGCTCATTTTACAAATGAGAGTTTGCTGAAGGCTTCCATTTTATGGATTTAAATTTTCTGACAGGGGAGCGGGACCCAAAATTTTAACTGGATCAACCCTTGGATTTAAAGCATTATTAAAATATAATAGTACATAATTACAACAAAGTGGAAATAAGAATTTTTAAAAAGTCACTAGTTTCGTAACTCTCACAATTAATTTCGCAATTTTCATTTGAATGATTTAGTTCTTCAAACTTAAGTTTATCTGAAATTCATATCGAACATATCACACAAAGAGTCTGAATACAGCAAGAAATTACTCGCAGATACGTCAACGTGGACTAAGTGTCAGTGCACGTTGCACCAAAATACAAAATCTTTAAAAGTGAGAACAACACGAGAAATTAAACTCGTAAACATAGAATTGTATTAAACTAACTTTACTGTTCTCATAAAATAAGGTATGACCACAATTGAAAATTGATATAAGAAAAATGTTGAAAAAGGTCGAAATACGAAATGTCAAAACATGTATACATTAATGGCTGTTGATTCTCAAACCCTGAACACTTCGAGAGAAAACATTTTCAAACAGGCGTACATTTTTCTAAAGAAAAATTGTCAAAATTTTAGAACGTCACTTAAAGGGATAAAATCGAGCAAAATGCTTAAAATTTTCATTTCTTGAAAATGACTAAAATAGCATGACAAGAAAAGAAAAATAAATCTCTCGGTATAGCATAGCATTAAGTCAACACAATTAAAAACGTTGCATTGTGCCTGTGCATTATGTAAGAAACATAGAAATTATATAAAATCTTATTAACATAATTAAAACTCGGTAATGATCAAGATGCTTAAAAAACAGCATGACATTGAAATTAAAACAAAACCTGTGCAACATAGCTTCAAAGAAATATAAGAAGCCATTAAATTTTAAAAAGCATGGCTGTAAATTTACAGAACTGCACCACTATCAATAAACATATTCACATTCCAGTCGTGAAAAATTAGCAATATTAGCAGCGAACACATAACAGTATAGACTTCTTTTTACAAATTCAGAGCAAATCGTTAAAATAGCTTCAAACTTCAAAATTAAGATATAATTGTTTGATTGAAGAATGAGACGATGACTTGTAAATCCAAACAGATAAACCATCCTAAAAATAGATAAAACAGATTTTCAGTTGTTAGACAATTTGTCCCATTTTTAAATTTCTTGCACACAGCATTGTAATGTTCCACACATAAAAGGAAGGATATACACTCCTTTAAAAACTGATAATGTGCAAATCGTACATAAGGAAAAAATGTTAACATAAATTGTGCTATTTCATAAAATCAACAGCTATGCAGGGAAGAGAAAATACCAAATTCAGAAAAACGAATCGAAATCACTCTCGTGTGCGATAATGGCCTGAAATGTCTAACATCCTGCATATTTAACCTCAAAGAAGTAAAGAAAATAGAAAAAAATTGAAACTTAATATTACAGGAAGTATACTTAAAAATAATATTTTAAATGCCCAGTTAGGCTCCCAGCCGGAATGGGGATAACCCTCCAGGCAAACTCACGTGTGGGCGCCTAATCCACTTCCTTCCAACATTTGGGTAGAAACCTGAAAAATAACAGAATTTATGAGATTAAACAACATAACTAACAGCAGAATTAAATAAAAAAATATCAGAAGTCTAGTCAAGACCTGAGTAATGTACGAGCCGAATCGGCTTCAATCACAGGGACCCAAAATATTGCTTCAGTTTGATTATTTAAAAAACCTTTGGAGGAAAAAAATGCAAATTTTCATTAACTAAATGCGGAGAAAATTTATCCTTTAATAAGTAAGCACAAAGAAGTGTATAACAGTTTTACAAAACCATATATTTCAATATAATGTTTTAAAAGTTATTTTTATTTTTCGCGAAAATGGTGATTTTGTTATAAAAAGAAAAATAAATGACCTTTCACAGAATATATTAAAACAACCTTGCCAATACAATTAAATATTAATATTCTGGAAAAAAAAAAAAATTCCTTTAGTTTCAAAATAAGATTAACGACTAATACCCGCCAATCTAAAAAATCACCAATAAAAAATTTGATTACACGGATTAGTTTTTACATGAGGTTATAGGAAAGAAAGAAAAAAAAAAAAAAAACTAATTTTATCACAGAAAGTAGAAAGATATATCTGAGAGAAAATAAAAAAATTTAACGTACTGTGGACATTTTAAGTTGAAAATGAAAACATTGAAGATTATCACCATTACATTAAAAAAAAAAAAAAAAAAGAAGAAGAAGAAGAAGAAGAATGAAAAAGAAAAAAAAGCATCCGAACACTGCAAAATATTGTTATTGCTGCTTTCGTGCTGCCCTTGTACCTACTTTTTCTGGTTTAAAAACGAGTATATTCAGTTATTTCTCTCTGAAACAACAGTTGTACATTTTCATTTAACAATGCTAATATTCCTCATCTATCATTCGTAGATAAATCCAGTTGATAGGTAAGTCCAGTACAAACTTTGATGAAAATTAATTCAGTGCTTCAAAATTTATTGCCATGGCATATTTTCAAGTGGCAGCTACAAAATGGCAAATAAAAATCATTAACAATCTTCTTGAGATAATTATACAGGGTGGCTACAGAAATTCAGAATTAAAAGTTTCCTGATTTTTCTCTGACTAATTTTTATAGATTTTCATGATTCCATTACCAATTATATGTATTCCATAATTGTGTGTACATCATTAAACCCCTCGCTAAACCACTGTAATTTAAAAAACTATACAGACGGGCAAAAATATTTCAATCTTTTTTCTTTTTTGTTTGTTTGTTTGTTCACTTTGTTAACATGCACGAAAAAGAAAATAAAATGAAAAGTTCAAATTTTGGAGAAGTTAATAAAATTATAAAAATAAGAATCATTTTAATTGCCTAATATATTAACATGAAAAATATATTTTTCTTCAAGTTGTTGCATTAAAAATATTTTTTATTTATTTATTTATTTTAAGGTTAGCTTGGCGAAATTCTACTAGAAAGCAGCCAATCCTGCGCAATCATGGCTAAGATGACACCTGTTTGGCGGTCTATCAGTCATGCATGTTTGCAGGGCAGAATTTTAAACTTCCATTATTTTTTTTTTTTGGTGCTTTTACAAAATTACCTGATTCTCCTCTGATATTTCCGGATAGATAAAGTACCTCGATCTTTCCTTGTTTTTCCTGGTTGTACCCACTCTGTTACATAATCTGTACACATGAAAATTTAAGCAAATCGAACCTTGGATACAAATTTTACAATGTGGATTTGCAATTTTGAAGTGACCGTTACATGGTAACAATATGATGGTTTAACTTGGTTAACGAACTCATGCAAAATATTTCAAAGATAAGTTTGCAGACCAACTTTGAATCGATTTGGATCATTCTTTCGGAAATTACAATGATGACATTTTTTTTACATTATACGTATACACATAGATAAAGAAACAGAGTGCTTGCAATAGGCAGATTTCTAAAGAAATCAATACAAATAATAAATAAAATCAGGTACAATTCTAATAATAAATTAATAAATGGAAAAAATAGATAAAATAAAGCAAAAAAGTACCAAGTTAAATGGATGTTTCCTTCAAGAACTTTAATTTCTGTATTATTAATTCCTCTAACTCGTCCCTTACTACAACCTAGAATGAAAGTTTGCAACCTAGAATGAAAGTTTTCAAATATCACAAAAAACCTGAAGTAGACACCTTTACACTGAGAAAAAGCATATACCGCCTTCATCTAGAAGGAATAAGTGGTATATAAACAAAAACCAAGATTATAGTTTCTGAGACCCGCCTCTTGTGTGGTTATTTTCTAAATCTCTAAACTAGAAATATATATTTCCGAGCTATGCGCATAAGGCACGCCGATAAGGTGAATAGACGAAATGGAGAGAATTTCTAGTCTACACAATTCTAGATGGTGAAACAATATCCTGAATATTAGGAATCTTTTGTATTGCGAGAAATTCTCACTTGATTTTCTAGGATTGGAGTATAAACCAAGATTATAGTTGCTGAAACCCGCCTCTTGTATTCGCATTTATTTGAAGCGATTTTTAAATAACTTTGTCTTCGATAATATAGGGAAATGCTCTAGAATTCTAATAGGGGTTTACAGAATTCGCATCCAATGGGTACTAGAATTTATAAGAATGACATGGAACAATATTTCTAGAGCCAAAATTTAGATTCTAGATGTTAGCTACAGAATTTTTTCTCAGTGTAAAACAAAACAATGTTTATCCATATCTATATATATATATATATATATATATATATATATTATATATATATATACAGTCAAACCTCGTTAACGTGAATTATATTTAACATGAACTGTTTCCATAATCCCCGTCAAAAATAAGATTATTTTAGTTATATGAATATTGGTTACTGATAGCATGAACTACTGATAAAATGAACAAATTTTTTACCCCCCTTGAGATTCACGTTGACGAGGTTCGACTGTATATATACTGAAACAATGTTAAAATACAAAAGAATGCGTCTTCTATCCCCTTTCCACATATGTCCTAAAGAAAACTTTTAATAATTCACTTATAAAATTATACTTACTTTCTATACTTACTTAATTTCCTCTAATTCTAAAAATACTAACGCTTGTAAATACATTAATCCGGATAGGAATGAATAAAGATACGTCCTGGAAATTGTCACATATGAATTATTTTTTTAATTAATATGTGTGTCTAAAAAAGAAAAATTATATTAGTATTGATATATACATTAAATTTGTATTCCATACTAGACACAAAAAAGACAACTACAGAAAGAATTAATGTTTCACACTGAAGACATAATGCCCTTTATTTATTGAGAAAAGTTCCAACAAAATCTTGCCCAGTTTTGTGTAAATTAAATTTTGAATCCTGTATTAACCGTGTGTTCGAATTACAAGAGATAAAAGTACATATATTTAAATTAAGATATAACTATAAACAATCACGTTTTTTAGATACTTTCAAAAAATGATATAAACTGCAGAAATATTTTTACACAAAATGAACACAAACAACATTTTTAAAAGTTTATTTTCAACATCTTTACAATCTTACAGTTTATAAACACAGTTTACATTTTACGTACGATAACAGTTTACATTTCACGTAAAATGGATTTAAAAAGATGTTTTAAAGAAAATGATTAAATAAACCACGTTTTGAATAAATCATTTTATTTTTACATCAGGGAGAAGAGTTTTTCCAAATACATTTTTCTGTTAAAGTCATTTACTTCTAATTACCCATTCTTCTATTTTATTATAATCTTCAATGCAAAGGTACAGCATTTAATTTTTGCGAGAATCTCATTATCATAGTTTAATATTCTGGAGTTCATCCATGCATGAGCCTCAATAAACTGACAAATACCACATGACATAACTTTTTATTTGCATAAAGTACCAATAATTACACACAGAGAGCATAAATGAAAACCCAACACATAACGTTTCGCAGAAATCTAGAGAGAACATTCATGTTGAAGTACAATTTCTTATCTAAAAACTGTTTATTGGCAATGGTACTTACGAATAATGCAAAAGAAATATAAATTTAAAAGTGTTTTTTATTTTAGCAGAAATTCTATGCAGTGTTTATCTATTTATTTTTATTGTTCTTCTCTACGATTCTTTTTCCCACTGGGGATATCGGGGCTTACGGCTTAACGTTTATTATTATTATTTATCTTTTGTTCAATTAAAAGATGGGAGTTTAAAATTACACAATGTCTCTACCAAATATAAATTAAGATATTTCACTGGACAAACGTACACTTTATTAACATCAGTGAGGATCCCAAAATTCATAGTTAGGTTCAATATGTGATAGAAATTAGAGATTTGCAACCAACTATTTTATACATTTTGTTAATATAAGAGACTATACGAATAATGAACATTAAATCAAACAACTGATTAAAAAAAAAAAACACGATTTTTCTCTGACAAAATTTCTAAAATATTTTAAGCTCTTCTCGATAAACATACTTCGGTATAATTGGTTAGGTATGCATACATTTTTATTTAAGAGAGAGGTATAAATGTTTTACTTAAAACATCATTTTTAATTTATTTAGGTCCAAAAAATTATATGTATGTGTATATATATATACTATACATATACACACACACATATATATATATATATATATATATATATATATATATACGTATATGTATATCTGAGAACATGATATTTCATAAACATTTCTATAATTCCTTAGTGGATAAAATTACTCGTCCACTAAATAAGCAACACAGACAACTGTTACACAAGCAACACACAACTAACCTCCAATAGTCTCCCCTATCATTTATAATATAAGTTTTCAGCGGAGAAAAAAAAAGAAAAAAGAAAAGAAAAATGGCTTCTCGCATTGACGAAAGAAACACATGATAAAACAATTGTTTTTACTAGAAGTAACAAATATGCGGACAATGAAAATAGTATTAAAATAATAATAATAATAATAATAATTTTTCTCTACGAATAAAATTATGGAAATACTCTTTTTTTCTTCAGGAATAAGTTAAAAATTTTTTAAGTAAATAAAAATGGAGAAAGGAAACCTAATACTCTACCATATACATATATATATTTATGATGGATTATTATTACTATTATTATTATTATTATTATGATTATATACTTTTTTAATTGAACATAATTTTCGTATATCACATTGGAAACGGCAAGGACCCTAGTAACCAATCCAATAAGTTTGTAGATGTTAGTATATGTTTCAAAAGATTTAAAAAGAACTAAAATATAAAATGAAAATTTCTTTTCCCAACAATTTATGTATCGCCACCATGTCGCAGTCACTCCACATCCCACTATATATTAATGTAAGATGTATATTTAGTAAATGGCATTTTTTTTTCAAAGGTGTTTAGGATTATATAAAAATGTAACGTCAAATGAAAAATTTTCTAAAAACGTTTGTGTTATAAATACAAATATTATTGCGTGAATAACACTTTTAACAAATAAACAGAATAACTAAGTCATAATTAAGGCGTGTTTAAAGATTGTCGTATCACCAATTAGTAATGACTGAAATCAACGTTAATGAATTACAAAGTACAAAATAAAAACTCCAATGCCTAACGATTAAGAGGGAAAGGGGAAAGATCTTGCAGTGAAAAATCCTAAAATTTTGTGTAAAAGCACACAAAACCTAAATTCGTGCAACACAGCGGTCAATTGACAGCCTTAGAACAATTTGACTGAGTTTTAAAATTAATGTTTGAAAAAAAAAAATGTAACGGTTAAGCTAAGTGGTGATTTTTAAGGTAAAAGTTTATTTATTTATTTATTTATTTTTTATTAAGATTAATAAACAACTAAAAAGTGTCCTTAACCTTATACTCGAGTTATTTACAAATACTCATTAGTTCTCTTGCACACAGATTAAACGTAAATTTAAAATCATGATAACTGAATTACTAAGTATGAAATATAATGAAATACCTGGATGCCTATTTGGTTTGTACTCGGTAAATTCAAGATAACGAAACTGATTGCAATTCTAATCAAATTCGTCAGTATGCTTGAATGTGCCGAGTCATTTTCCCCAGGTAAACCTACCTTGACTCTTCCTTTCTTTCTGCATCTTTGGAACAGAAAAATCTAATAGTACGACTGATGAAGCCAGGACGTTTATTTCTAATTCAACAGACATTTTAGAAATTGTTCAACAATTTTTAATTTTTGAAAAATGATTTTTTTTTCTGGGGGGGGGGGGGGATTGAATTGTGAATTTTATAATTCCGAAATTTTTTTTTTCTTACTTTTGCAAACATCATTTGAAGAAAAACACGTATTAAAAGCATCCTCACTATCGCTGAAAATTTGAATAGCATCTTACGATGGTAATCATGTCTCTTCATCAGTCGTATAGCGTTTTTTGCACTATGTACATAATGCGAGTATTATCTGGATGCCAATTTGGTAATTACCCGGTACAGTCAAAGATGCAGATAACTGGATCCTTCACTGTAACCGAGTAACTTCCCCAGATAATGCTCATCTTTATTCTTTTAAAACAATTCTTTTATCTTCTTTTGTATGATTAATAACCAAAGCTTAACCATGCGACTGATGAAAATGCAGGTAATTTGCAACTAATTAAAATTTAAAATTTTACTTCCCCCCCCCCCTTAGAATTAAAAAGAAAAACATTCATACTGTCTGAAAGCGAAAGTTTAATAAATTTTCTTGAACGTTAATTTTTGCTCTTTAAAATCTCGATTTAAAAAGAAAACAAAACCCGTGTAAGAAATCTCTACGAATTTTGCCTGCATCCTAAATAATAGATGCTAATTCGAATCTCATCATCACCCTTTTTTGCATCATGTACACAATGCGTAACCAGGATGCCTTTTTGGTTTTACCCGGTACAGTCAAGGATGCAGAAAACTGGATCTTTCACTGTAACCGAGTAATTTCCCCTGGTTACATTTAGATTTTCCTGTGACTATCTTGTTATTTCTTCATCTGTATGTCTGAAAACATACAAGTTGAACCGTATGATTGAGATTATCATCATCATCATCGTCATTATTATTATTATCATTATTATTTATTTATTTTATTTATTTATTCATTTATTTTTTCGAAATACCTTCTTAGGATATATACAAAACTATTTAAACAACAACAAGCGATCGAACTTAATTTTTTCAAAGATTTTATTGCTTTTAAAATTTAAAATTTTTGATTTTAAGCTTATTAATGCAGAATTTACTCGTCAATCATACGGTTATAATAATGCTATACATAAAATACATTTAAATACAATACAAAAAGAAAATGCTGAATTTAGGGGTTGACCCAGGTTCTAATTTTTTGACCCCATTTTCGTGAAACATGAAATATTTTTGTAAATTATTTATTTTGAGCTTTATTACACAAATTATTTTATTAATTATTTATTTTTATTTTTCCTCAGTGAAATATATTGTAAAATATTCCACAACTTACAGTCACAGTATATAACGTATAATATAAAGTTAATTCTTCTTCATTGAAATAAGTATAAGCAGTCGTTTGATATAACGTTGAAAGCAAGATTTTTTTTTAATTATTATATATAAATATATATGTATATATATATATACACCACTTTTAAACAACGAAATTTTGTGTAAAGGGTCTTTTTTACTAATTTGAATTTTATGAAACAGCTCATTTTACAAATGAGAGTTTGCTGAAGGCTTCCATGTTATGGATTTAAATTATCTGACAATGTAGCGGGACCCAAAATTTTAACTGGATCAACCCTTGGATTCAAAGCATTATTTAAATATAATAGTACATAATTACAACAAAGTGGAAATAAGAATTCTTAAAAAGTCACTAGTTTCGTAACTCTCACAATTAATTTAGCAATTTTCGTTTGAATGATTTAGTTCTTCAAACTTAAGTTTATCTGAAATTCATATCGAACATATCAAACAAAGAGTCTGAATACAGCAAGAAATTACTAGCAGATACGTCAACGTGGACTAAG
Source organism: Salticus scenicus (assembly GCA_963930645.1). NCBI lineage: Eukaryota > Metazoa > Arthropoda > Arachnida > Araneae > Salticidae > Salticus > Salticus scenicus. The sequence goes on from OZ005655.1 coordinate 305,398,149, forward strand.
TGTCAGTGCACGTTGCACCAAAATACAAAATCTTTAAAAGTGAGAACAACACGAGAAATGAAACTCGTAAACATAGAATTGTATTAAACTAACTTGACTGTTCTCATAAAATAAGGTATGACCACCATTGAACATTGATATAAGAAAAATGTTGAAAAAGGTCGAAATACTAAATATCAAAACATGTATACATTAATGGCTGTTGATTCTCAAACCCTGAACACTTCGAGAGAAAAAATTTTCAAACAGGCGTACATTTTTCTAAAGAAAAATTGTCAAAATTTTAGAACGTCACCTAAAGGGATAAAATCGAGCAAAATGCTTAAAATTTTCATTTCTTGAAAATGACTAAAATAGCATGACAAGAAAAGAAAAATAAATCTCTCGGTATAGCATAGCATTAAATCAACACAATTAAAAAAGTGCATGTGTGCATTATGTAAGAAACATAGAAATTATATAAAATCTTATTAACATAATTAAAACTCGATAATGATCAAGATGCTTAAAAAACAGCATGACATTGAAATTAAAACAAAACCTGTGCAACGTAGCTTCAAAGAAATATAAGAAGCCATTAAATTATAAAAAGCATGGCTGTAAATTTACAGAACTGCACCACTATCAATAAACATATTCACAATCCAGTCGTGAAATATTAGCAATATTAACAGCGAACACATAACAGTATAGACTTCTTTTTACAAATTCAGAGCAAATTGTTAAATAGCTTCAAACTTCAAAATTAAGATATAATTGTTTGATTGAAGAATGAGACGATGACTTGTAAATTCAAACAGGTAAACCATCTTAAAAATAGATAAAACAGATATTCAGTCGTTAGAAAATTTGTCCCATTTTTAAATTTCTTGCACACAGCATTGTAATGTCCCACACATAAAACGAAGGATATACACTCCTTTAAAAACTGATAATGTGCAAATCATAAAGAGGCAGAAAATGCTAACATAATCTATGCTATTTCATAAAATCAACAGCTATCCAGGAAAGAGAAAATTCCAAATTCAGAAAAACGAATCTAAATCACTCTCGTGTGCCATAATGGCCTGAAATTTCTAACATCCTGCATGTTTAACCTCAAAGAAGTAAAGAAAATAGAAAAAAATTGAGACTTAATATTACAGGAAGTATATTTAAAAATAATATTTTAAATGCCCAGTTAGGCTCCCAGCCGGAATGGGGATAACCCTCCAGGCAAACTCACGTGTGGGCGCCCAATCCACTTCCTTCCAACATTTGGGTAGAAACCTGAAAAACAACAGAATTTATGAGATTAAACAACATAACTAACAGCAGAATTAAATAAAAAAATATCAGAAGTCTAGTCAAGACCTGAGTAATGTACGAGCCGAATCGGCTTCAATCACAGGGACCCAAAATATTGCTTCAGTTTGATTATTTAAAAAATCTTTGGAGGAAAAAAATGCAAATTTCCATTAACTAAATGCGGAGAAAATTTATCCTTTAATAAGTAAGCACAACGAAGTGTATAACAGTTTTACAAAACCATATATTTCAATATAATGTTTTTAAAGTTATTTTTATTTTTCGCGAAAATGGTAATTTTGTAATAAAAAGAAAAATAAATGAAGGCTTTTCACAGAATATATTAAAACAACCTTGCCAATACAATTAAATATTAATATTCTGGAAAAAAAAATTCCTTTAGTTTCAAAATAAGATTAACGACTAATACCCGCCAATCTGAAAAATCACCAATAAAAAATTTGCTTACACGGATTAGTTTTTACGTGAGGTTATAGGAAAGAAAGAAAAAAAAAAAAATTTTTTTTTCACAGAAAGTAGAAAGATATATCTGAGAGAAAATAAAAAAATTTAACGTACTGTGGACATTTTAAGTTGAAAATGAAAACATTGAAGATTATCACCATTACATTAAAAAAAAAAAAAAAAGAAGAAGAATGAAAAAGAAAAAAAGCATTCGAACACTGCAAAATATTGTTATTGCTGCTTTCGTGCTGCCCTTGTACCTACTTTTTCTGGTTTAAAAACGAGTCGTATTCAGTTATTTCTCTCTGAAACAACAGTTGTACATTTTCATTTAACAATGCTAATATTCCTCATCTATCACTCGTAGATAAATCCAGTTGATAGGTAAGTCCAGTACAAACTTTGATTAAAAATTAATTCAGTGCTTCAAAATTTATTGCCATGGCATATTTTCAAGTGGCAGCTACAAAATGGCCAATAAAAATCATTAACAATCTTCTTGAGATAATTATACAGGGTGGCTACAGAAATTCAGAATTAAAAGTTTCCTGATTTTTCTCTGACTAATTTTTATAGATTTTCATGATTCCATTACCAATTATATGTATTCCATAATTTTGTGTACATCATTAAACCCCTCGCTAAACCACTGTATTTTAAAAAACTATACAGACGGGCAAAAATATTTCAATCTTTTTTTTTGTTTGTTTGTTTGCTTGTTTCTTTGTTCACTTTGTTAACATGCACGAAAAAGAAAATAAAATGAAAAGTTCAAATTTTGGAGAAGTTAATAAAATTATAAAAATAAGAATCATTTTAATTGCCTAATATATTAACATGAAAAATATATTTTTCTTCAAGTTGTTGCATTAAAAATATTTTTTATTTATTTATTTATTTTAAGGTTAGCTTGGCGAAATTCTACTAGGAAGCAGCCAATCCTGCGCAATCATGGCTAAGATAACACCTGTTTGGCGGTCTATCAGTCATGCATGTTTGCAGGGCAGAATTTTAAACTTCCATTATTTTTTTGGTGTTTTTACAAAATTACCTGATTCTCTTCTGATATTTCCGGATAGATAAAGTACCCCGATCTTTCCTTGTTTTTCCTGGTTGTCCCCACCCTGTTACATAATCTGTACACATGAAAATTTAAGCAAATCGAACCTTGGATACAAATTTTACAATGTGGATTTGTAATTTTCAAGTGACCGTTACATGATAACAATATGATTGTTTAACTTGGTAAACGAACTCATCCAAAATATTTCTAAGATAAGTTTGCTGACCAGCTTTGAAGCGATTTGGTTCATTCTTTCGGAAATTACCATGATGACATTTTTTTACATTATACGTATATACATAGATAAAGAAACAGAGTGCTTGCAATAGGCAGATTTCTAAAGAAATCAATACAAATAATAAATAAAATCAGGTACAATTCTAATAATAAATTAATAAATGGAAAAAAAATAGATAAAATAAAGCAAAAAGTACCAAGTTAAATGGATGTTTCCTTCAAGAACTTTCATTTCTATACTTTTAATTCATCTAATTCGTCTCTTACTGCAACCTAGAATGAAAGTTTTCAAATATCACAAAAAAACCTTAAGTAGACACCTTTACACTGAGAAAAAACATATACCGCCTTCATCTAGAAGGAATAAGTGGTATATAAACAAAAACTAAGTTTATAGTTTCTGAAACCCGCCTCTTGTGTGGTCATTTTCTAAATCTCTAAACTAGAAATATAGATTTCCGAGCTATGCGCATAAGGCACGCCGATAAGGTGAATAGACGAAATGATCGAGAATTTCTAGTCTATATATTTCTAGAGGGTGAAACAATATCCTGAATATTATGAATCTTTTGCATTGCGAGAAATTCTCGCTTGATTTTCTAGGATTGGAGCATAAACCAAGATTATAGTTGCTGAAACCCGCCTCTTGTATTCGCATTTATTGGAAGAGATTTTTAAATAACTTTGTCCACGATAATATAGGCAAACGCCCTAGAATTCTAATAGAGGTTTACAGAATTCGCATCCAATGGGGACTAGAATTTATAAGAATGACATGGAACAATATTTCTAGAGCCAAAATTTAGATTCTAGATGTTAGCTACAGAATTTTTTCTCAGTGTAAAACAAAACAATGTATATGCATATATATATATATATATATAGTAATATATAAATGCAGAAATATATAAACAAATGAATGAAATTAAATGTAGAAAAATATATACAAAAATGAATGATAATGAATGATATGTTGATAAATCTAATAGTAATTTTGCTATTATTTGTAAAGTTTTTTATAAAAATCTTCTTTTAAAGGAATATTCAAGTAATAGTTCTTTCAATAAATTAACTGACAACCCCTCTATTATCAAAAAACGTATATTGGCCTTTGATAAAAAACTAAATTTAAGCAGAAATTGTTTTAATTTTCCATATCTATTCGTTACTGTAAAATTTCATAAAAATCCAGTTAAATTTCGTTTTGTCACCTGTGGTACTAATAGCTATAATGATAAAGTCGGTAAAATCTTGTTTAAATATTTAAATTCAGTTTTAAAAGTAATAAATTCTGCTAATGATTGTAACATTATAAATAATAACCAGAAAGTCTTAGAATTTTTCAAGAATAATTCAGAAAGCATTACTTCCGTAAATACCTATGACTTTGAAAATTTGTTTGGCAGTATTCCACATAACTTGGTAATTGAAGTTTTTGAAAGCATTTATGATGAATTTGGCAGCTACTTAAATTGTGATAAAAATTATTGGACTAATCTTATCAGGTTTTGTATTTTTGAAAACGTTTTGTTTAACGGGAAAGATTACTTTTTACAGCGGAGGGGGATCCCAATGGGAATGAGTTTTTCGAGTGCTTTCGCAAATTTATTTTTATATTTTTTCGAAATTTTTTTTATAAATATTACTTTCTTTAGATATATTGATGATTTAATTGTTTTTAACTGTAATTGTTTCGAAAATATCTCTAAAAAAAATATATCCTAAGGAATTGGTTTTGAACCGCACAGATACCGATAAAATTTCTTTCCTAGATTTAAATATAAAGAGAAATGAAGATAAATGGCTAATTGTATTATATGATAAAAGAAAGGATTTTAATTTTAAAGTTAATAGTCTTACTAATTGGTTTTCAAATATGAGTAGAAAAGTTTTAAAAAATATTATGTTCGCACAGCTTAAAAGAATTCATTCTATTTGCAATAATGAAGAAGATTTAAAATATGCTCTTGAAGACTTAAAAAGTACCTTGCAAATTAACTGTTACCCGTCACAATTTTTAACTGTGACTTTTCAGAGTTTTCCTGTCTCGGTTGGTTCTACTTCCTCATTCAAGGGCGATATTGAAGTACCAACGAGTAGCCCCGTTGGCCGAAGATAGTTTGTGTTCCAATTGAAGGGTTGTAATTTTTATTTCTTGTTTACCTTCAGTAATTCTCTTTTTTGTATTGTATATATTTTTTTTAATGAATTGATGTAATTTTGTAACTTTTACAATTTGATAATTTTATAAAATATTTTTAGTAGTTTTATACATTATATGTATGTTTGATTTCTCTTCAGTTATTGGTGGTTTACTGTTTGGTGAGAAGTTGGGGGCTAAGGATAGTTATTAGCTTATAGCTACTGTCCTTTCAGAAACTTCTCATTCACCCCTACACTGAGGGGCCTCCCTGATGAAGATCTCAGTGTTTTTGGGGTATAATTTCATTCATTTTTGTATATATTTTTCTACATTTAATTTCATTCATTTGTTTATATATTTCTGCATTTATATATTACTATATCAAAGTTTTGCATTTCCTTTCGCTGCAATCTTGCGCATTGGTTTGTAATTCTCCTATTGGTTTTTCTAATCAGTAAAACTTATATTTTTATAACTTTTCCTGTCAATTGTTTTCTATATATATATATATATATATACACAGGCAAACCTCGTTAACGTGAATTATATTTAACATGAACTGTTTCCATAATCCCCGTCAAAAATAAGATTATTTTAGTTATATGAATATTGGTTACTGATAGCATGAACTACTGATAAAATGAACAAATTTTTTACCCCCCTTGAGATTCACGTTGACGAGGTTCGACTGTATATATACTGAAACAATGTTAAAATACAAAAGAATGCGTCTTCTATCCCCTTTCCACATATGTCCTAAAGAAAACTTTTAATAATTCACTTGTAAAATTATACTTACTTTCAATACTTACTACATTTCCTCTAATTCTAAAAATACTAACGCTTGTAAATACATTAATCCGGATAGGAATGAATGAAGATACGTCCTGCAAATTGTCACATATGAATTATTTTTTTAATTAATATGTGTGTCTAAAAAAGAAAAATTATATTAGTATTGATATATACATTAAATTTGTATTCCATACTAGACACAAAAAAGACAACTACAGAAAGAATTAATGTTTCACACTGAAGACATAATGCCCTTTATTTATTGAGAAAAGTTCCAACAAAATCTTGCCCAGATTTGTGTAAATTAAATTTTGAATCCTGTATTAACCGTGTGTTCGAATTACAAGAGATAAAAGTACATATATTTAAATTAAGATATAACTATAAACAATCACGTTCTTTAGATACTTTCTAAAAATGATATAAACTGCAGAAATATTTTTACACAAAATGAACACAAACAACATTTTTAAAAGTTTATTTTCAACATCTTTACAATCTTACAGTTTATAAACACAGTTAACATTTTACGTACGATAACAGTTTACATTTCACGTAAAATGGATTTAAAAAGATTTTTTAAAGAAAATGATTAAACAAACCACGTTTTGAATAAATCCTTTTATTTTTACATCAGGGAGAAGAGTTTTTCCAAATACATTTTTCTGTTAAAGTCATTTACTTCTAATTACCCATTCTTCGATTTTATTATAATCTTCAATGCAAAGGTACAACATTTAATTTTTGCGAGAATCTCATTGTCATCATTTAATCTTCTGGAGTTCATCCATGCATGAGCCTCAATAAACTGACAAATACCACATGACATAACTTTTTTTTTTTGCATAAAGTACCAATAATTACACACAGAGAGCATAAATGAAAACCCAACACATAACGTTTCGCAGAAATCTAGAGAGAACATTCATGTTGAAGTACAATTTCTTATCTAAAAACTGTTTATTGGCAATGGTACTTACGAATAATGCAAAAGAAATATAAATTTAAAAGTGTTTTTTATTTTAGCAGAAATTCTATGCAGTGTTTATCTATTTATTTTTATTGTTCTTCTCTACGATTCTTTTTCCCACTGGGGATATCGGGGCTTACGGCTTAACGTTTATTATTATTATTTATCTTTTGTTCAATTAAAAGATGGGAGTTTAAAATTACACAATGTCTCTACCAAATATAAATTAAGATATTTCACTGGACAAACGTACACTTTATTAACATCAGTGAGGATCCCAAAATTTATAGTTAGGTTCAATATGTGATAGATATTAGAGATTTGCAACCAACTATTTTATACATCTTATTAATATAAGAGACTATACGAATAATGAACATTAAATCAAACAACTGATTAAAAAAAAAAAACACAATTTTTCTCTGACAAAATTTCTAAAATATTTTAAGCTCTTCTCGATAAACATACTTCGGTGTAATTGGTTAGGTATGCATAAATTTTTATTTAAGAGAGAGGTATAAATGTTTTACATAAAACATCATTTTTAATTTATTTAGGTCCAAAAAATTATATGTATGTGTATATATATATACTATACATATACATATATATATATATATATATATATATATATATACGTATATGTATATCTGAGAACATGATATTCCATAAACATTTCTATAATTCCTTAGTGGATAAAATTACTCGTCCACTAAATAAGCAACACAGACAACTGTTACACAAGCAACACACAACTAACCTCCAATAGTCTCCCCTATCATTTATAATATAAGTTTTCAGTGGAGAAAAAAAAAGAAAAAAAAAAAAAGAAAAATGGCTTCTCGCATTGACGAAAGAAACACATGATAAAAAAATCTGATGTGGGCACCACATGACTTCCTTATACACTTTTAGAAATATACATAATGTTAAAAAACATTGTCACTGGACCCGAAACAGTTGGCTAAAAATATTTTTAAAAAATGCATACGTAAAAAAAAAAAAAAAAAATTGTGCCTTGAGGGGACTCATGTCAAAGTTGTGCCTTGGGGGGGACTCATGTCAAAAGTTGGGCCTGGGGGGGGACTCATGTCAAAGTTCGGCCTTGGGGGGGACTCATGTCAAAGTTGTACCTTGGGGGTGACTCATGTGCCTTGGTGGGGACTCATGTCAAAGTTGTACCTTGGGGTGGGGACTCATGTCAAAGTTGTACCTTGGGGGGGACTCACGTCAAAGTCGTGCCTTGGGGAGGGGACTCATGTCAAAGTTGTGCCTTGGGGAGGGACTCATGTCAAAGTTGTGCCTTGGGGGGGGACTCATGTCAAAGTTGTGCCTTGGGGGGGACTCATGTCAACGTGTTCTGAACTTTTCTGAAAGTTTCAAATGTCTAGCTAGTCGAGAAGTCAGTTAAATTGCAAGATTTGTCCAAACCGTTTTTGAGCAATTACCGTTTTTTGATACATTTTGCCCATTATGAACCTAATTTTCCTAAATATCTCCAAAACGGAAAATCATATAAAGTCCAAAAAGGGAGGTGCACAACTAGGTGTTATAACAAACCTATATACCAATTCGCAACTTTCTACGTCCAACCGTTTTTGAGTTATGCGACATACACCCACACACAGACACACATACATATAGACGTCACGAAAAATCGTGTAAAGTCGCTTACATCTCTAAAACGAGAGCTCGTGTTAAGACGAAACTTGCAGGTGTGCAACTAGACATCATGACTGTCACAGGTATAAATTGGCAACATTCAGCGATCACTCGCTTTCGAGCAATGTGAAATACAAAATCCATTTCGCAAATCGGGATTACTATACTTCCTTATACTTTGTATAAGGAAGTAAAAATGCATGCATACGTAAAAAAAAAAAATTGTGCCTTGAGGGGACTCATGTCAAAGTTGTGCCTTGGGGGGGACTCATGTCAAAGTTGGGCCTTGGGGGGACTCATGTCAAAGTTGGGCCTTGGGGGGACTCATGTCAAAGTTGGACCTGGGGGGGGACTCATGTCAAAGTTGGGCCTTGGGGGGACTCATGTCAAAGTTGTACCTTGGGGGTGACTCATGTCAAAGTTGTGCCTTGGGGGACTCATGTGCCTTGGTGGGGACACATGTCAAAGTTGTACCTTGCGGAGGGGACTCATGTCTAAGTTCTGCCTTGGGGGGGACTCATGTAAAAGTTGTGCCTTGGGGGGGACTCATGTCAAAGTTGTACCTTGGGGGGGACTCATGTCAAAGTCGTGCCTTGGGGAGGGGACTCATGTCAAAGTTGTGCCTTCGGGGGGACTCATGTCAAAGTTGTGCCTTGGGGGGGACTCATGTCAACGTGTTCTGAACTTTTCTGAAAGTTTCAAATGTCTAGCTAGTCGAGAAGTCAGTTAAATTGCAAGATTTGTCCAAACCGTTTTTGAGCAATTACCGTTTTTTGATACATTTTGCCCATTATAAACCTAATTTTCCTAAATATCTCCAAAACGGAAAATCATATAAAGTCCAAAAAGGGAGGTGCACAACTAGGTGTTATAAAAAACCTATGTACCAATTCGCAACTTTCTACGTCCAACCGTTTTCGAGTTATGCGACATACACCCCCCCCCCACACACACACACAGACACACATACATACAGACGTCACGAAAAATCGTGTAAAGTCGCTTATATCTCTAAAACGAGAGCTCGTGTTAAGACGAAACTTGCAGGTGTGCAACTAGACATCATGACTGTCACACGCATAAATTGCCAACATTCAGCGATCATTCGTTTTCGAGCAATGTGAAATACAAAATCCATTTCGCAAATCGGGATTACTATACTTCCTTATACTTTGTATAAGGAAGTAAAAATGCATACATACGTAAAAAAAATAAAAAATAAAATTGTGCCTTGAGGGGACTCATGTCAAATTTGTGCCTTGGGGGGGGACTCATGTCAAAGTTGTGCCTTGGGGGGACTCATGTCAAAGTTGTGCCTTGGGGGGACTCATGTCAAAGTTAGGCCTTGGGGGGACTCATGTCAAAGTTGTGCCTTGGGGGGACTCAAGTCAAAGTTGTACCTTGGGGAGGGGACTCATGTCAAAGTTCTGCCTTGGGGGGGACTCATGTCAAAGTTATGCCTTAGGGGGACTCATGTCAAAGTTGTACCTTGGGGGGGACTCATGTCAAAGTCGTGCCTTGGGGAGGGGACTCATGTCAAAGTTGCGCCTTGGGGGGGACTCATGTCAAAGTTGTGCCTTGGGGGGAGACTCATGTCAAAGTTGTGCCTTGGGGGGGACTCATGTCAACGTGTTCTGAACTTTTCTGAAAGTTTCAAATGTCTAGCTAGTCGAGAAGTCAGTTAAATTGCAAGATTTGTCCAAACCGTTTTTGAGCTATTACCGTTTTTTGATACATTTTGCCCATTATGAACCTAATTTTCCTAAATATCTGCAAAACGGAAAATCATATAAAGTCCAAAAAGGGAGGTGCACAACTAGATGTTATAACAAACCTATGTACCAATTCGCAACTTTCTACGTCCAACCGTTTTTGAGTTATGCGACATACACCCCCCCCCCACACACACAGACACACATACATACAGACGTCACGAAAAATCGTGTAAAGTCGCTTATATCTCTAAAACGAGAGCTCGTGTTAAGACGAAACTTGCAGGTGTGCAACTAGAAATCATGACTGTCACACGTATAAATTGGCAACATTCAGCGATCATTCGTTTTCGAGCAATGTGAAATACAAAATCCATTTCGCAAATCGGGATTACTATACTTCCTTATACTTTGTATAAGGAAGTAACAATAGTTTTTACTAGAAGTAACAAATATACGGACAATGAAAATAGTATTTAAATAATAATAATAATAATAATAATTTTTCTCTACGAATAAAATTATGGAAATACTCTTTTTTTCTTTAGGAATTAGTTAAAAACTTTTTAAGTAAATAAAAATGGAGAAAGGAAACCTAATACTCTTCCATATACATATATATATATATTTATGATGGATTATTATTATTATTATTATTATTATTATTATTATTATTATATACTTTTTTAATTGAACACAATTTTTGTGTATCACATTGGAAACGGCAAGGGCCCTAGTAACCAATCCAATAAGTTTGTAGATGTTAGTATATGTTTCAAAAGATTTAAAAAAAACTAAAATATAAAATTAAAATTTCTTTTCCCAACAATTTATGTATCGCCACCATGTCGCAGTCACTCCACATCCCACTATATATTAATGTAAGGTGTATATTTAGTAAATGACATTTTTTTTTCCCAAAGATGTTTAGGATTATATAAAAATGTAACATCAAATGAAAAATTTTCTAAAAACGTTTGTGTTACAGATACAAATATTATTGTGTAAGTCACACTTTTAACAAATAAACAGAATAACTAAGTCATAATTAAGGCATGTTTAAAGATTGTCGTATCACCAATTAGTAATGACTGAAATCAACGTTAATGAATTACAAAGTACAAAATAAAAACTCCAATGCCTAACGATTAAGAGGGAAAGGGGAAAGATCTTGTAGTGAAAAATCCTAAAATTTTGTGTAAAAGCACACAAAACCTAAATTCGTGCAACACAGCGGTCAATTGACAGTCTTAGAACAATTTGATTGAGTTTTAAAATTAATGTATGAAATAAAAAAATGTAACGGTTAAGCTAAGTGGTGATCTTTAAGGTAAAAGTTTATTTATTATTATTTTTTTAAAATTAAGACCAATAAGCAAGCAAAAAGTGTCCTTAACCTTATACTCGAGTTATTTACAAATACTCATTAGTTCTCTTGCACACAGATTAAACGTAAATTTAAAATCATGATAACTGAATTACTAAGTATGAAACACAATTTAAATACCTGGATGCCTATTTGGTTTGTACTCGGTATATTCAAGATAACGAAACTGATTGCAACTCTAATCAAATTCGTCAGCATGCTTGAATGTGCCGAGTCATTTTCCCCAGGTAAACCTACCTTGACTCTTCCTTTCTTTCTGCATCTTTGGAACAGAAAAATCTAATAGTACGACTGATGAAGCCAGGAAGTTCATTTCTAATTCAACTGATATTTTAGAAATTGTTTAACAATTTTTAATTTTTTGAAAAAGGATTTGTTATTGGAATGGAATAGTGAAATTTATAATTCAGAAATTTGTTTTTTCTTACTTTTACAAACATCATTTAAAGAAAAGCACGTAAGAAAAGCATCGACACTATCCCCAAAAATTTTAATTGCATCTTACGAAGCTAATCTGGTCTGTTCATCAGCCGTAGAGCGTTTTTTGCATTATGTACACAATGCGAGCATTATCTGGATGCCAATTTGGTAATTACCCGGTACAGTCAAAGATGCAGATAACTGGATCCTTCACTGAAGCCGAGTAATTTCCCCACATAATGCTCATATTTATTCGTTTAACACAATTCTTTTAGCTTATTTTGCATGAATAAACACCAAAGCTTAACCATGCGACTGATGAAAATGCAGGTAATTTGTAACTAATTAAAATTTAAAATTTCATTTTTTTTTTTTTCTGAGACTTGAAAAATATTTTTACTGTCTGAAAGCGGATGTTTGATAAATTTTCTTGAACTTTAATTTCTCCTCTTTCAAATCTTGATTTAAAAATAAAATAAAATCCATGTAAGAAATCTCTACGAATTTTGCCTGCATCCTAAATAATAGATGCTAATTCTAATCTCATCATCACCCTTTTTTGCATCATGTACACAATGCGTAACCAGGATGCCTTTTTGGTTTTACCCGGTACAGTGAAGGATGCAGATAACTGGATCTTTCACAGTCACCAAGTAATTTCCCCTGGTTACATTTAGATTTTCCTGTGACTATCTTGTTATTTCTTCATCTGTGTATCTCTAAAAACATACAAGTTGAACCGTATGGTTGTGATTATCATGATTTTTTTTTTCCTTTTTTTTTTTTTTTCGAAATAACTTCTTACGATATATACAAAACAATTTAAAGAACAACAAGAAATCGAACTTCATTTTTTCAAAGATTTTAATTCTTTTAAAAACTCAAATTTTTAATTTTGAACGTATTAATGCAGAATTTATTCATCAATCATACGGTTAAAATAATGCTATACATAAAATACATTTAAATACAATACAAAAACAAAATTTTTATGCTGAATTTAGGGGTTGACCCAGGTTCTAATTTTTTGAACCCATTTTCGTGAAACATGAAATATTTTTGTAAATTATTTATTTTGAGCTTTATGACACAAATTATTTTATTATTTATTTATTTTTATTTTTCCTCAGTGAAATATGTTGTAAAATATTCCACAACTTACAGTCACAGTATATAATTTGTAATATAAAGTTAATTCTGCTTCAATGAAATAAGTATAAGCAGTCATTAGATATAACATTGAAAGCAATTTTTTTTTAATTATATATAAATATATATATATATATATATAAACACCACTTTTAAGCAACGAAAATTTGTGTAAAGGCCTTTTTTACAAATTTGAATTTTATGAAACAGCTCATTTTACAAATGAGAGTTTGCTGAAGGCTTCCATGTTATGGATTTAAATTTTCTGACAATGTAACGGGACCCAAAATTTTAACTGGATCAACCCTTGGATTTAAAGTATTATTAATATATAATAGTACATAATTACAACAAACTGGAAATAAGAATTTTTAAAAAGTCACTAGTTTCGTAACTCTCACAATTAATTTAGCAATTTTCCTTTGAATGATTTAGTTTTTCAAACTTAAGTTTATCTGAAATTCATATCGAACATATCAAACAAAGATGAGATTACTCTCAGATAAGTCAACGTGGACTAAGTGTCAGTCCACGTTGCACCAAAATACAATATCTTTAAAAGTGAGAACAACACGAGAAATGAAACTCGTAAACATAGAATTGTATTAAATTAACTTGACTGTTCTCATAAAATAAGGTATGAGCACCATTGAACATTGATATAAGAAAAATATCGAAAAAGGTCGAAATACGAAATATCAAAACATGTATACATTAATGCCTGTTGACCCTCAAACTCTGAACACTTCGAGAGAAAATATGTTCAAACAGGCGTACATTTTTCTAAAGAAAAATCGTCAAAATTTTAGAACGTCACTTAAAGGGATAAACTGGAGCAAAATGCTTAAAATTTTCATCTCTTGAAAATGACTAAAATAGCATGACAGGAAAAGAAAAATAAATCTCTCTGTATAGCATAGCATTAAGTCAACACAATTAAAAACGTTGCATTGAGCATGTGCATTATGTAAGAAACATAGAAATTATATAAAATATTATTAACATAATTAAAACTCGATAATGATCAAGATGCTTAAAAAACAGCATGACATTGAAATTAAAACAAAACCTCTGCAACATAGCTTCAAAGAAATATAAGAAGCCATTAAATTCTAAAAAGCATGGCTGTAAATTTACAGAACAGCACCACTACCAATAAACATATTCACATTCCAGTCATGAAAAATTAGCAATATTAGCACCGAACACATAACATCATAGACTTCTTTTTACAAATTCAGAGCAAATTGTTAAAATAGCTTCAAACTTCAAAATTAAGATATAATTGTTTGATTGAAGAATGAGACGATGACTTGTAAATTCAAACAGATAAACCATCCTAAAAATAGATAAAACAGATGTTCAGTTGTTAGACAATTTGTCCCATTTTTAAATTTCTTGCACACAGCATTGTAACGTTCCACACATAAAAGGAAGGATATACACTCCTTTAAAAACTGATAATTTGCAAATCGTACATAAGGAAAAAATGCTAACATAAACTGTGCTATTTCATAAAATCAACAGCTATGCAGGGAAGAGAAAATACCAAATTCAGAAAAACGAATCGAAATCACTCTCGTGTGCCATAATGGCCTGAAATGTCTAACATCCTGCATGTTTAACCTCAAAGAAGTAAAGAAAATAGAAAAAAATTGAGACTTAATATTACAGGAAGTATATTTAAAAATAATATTTTAAATGCCCAGTTAGGCTCCCAGCCGGAATGGGGATAACCCTCCAGGCAAACTCACGTGTGGGCGCCCAATCCACTTCCTTCCGACATTTGGGTAGAAACCTGAAAAACAACAGAATTTATGAGATTAAACAACATAACTAACAGCAGAATTAAATAAAAAAATATCAGAAATCTAGTCAAGACCTGAGTAATGTACGAGCCGAATCGGCTTCAATCACAGGGACCCAAAATATTGCTTCAGTTTGATTATTTAAAAAATCTTTGGAGGAAAAAAATGCAAATTTTCATTAACTAAATGCGGAGAAAATTTATCTTTTAATAAGTAAGCACAACGAAGTGTATAACAGTTTTACAAACCATATATTTCAATATAATGTTTTTAAAGTTATTTTTATTTTTCGCGAAAATGGTGATTTTGTTACAAAAAGAAAAATAAATGAAGGCTTTTCACAGAATATATTAAAACAACCTTGCCAATACAATTAAATATTAATATTCTGGAAAAAAAAATTACTTTAGTTTCAAAATAAGATTAACGACTAATACCCGCCAATCTGAAAAATCACCAATAAAAAATTTGCTTACACGGATTAGTTTTTACGTGAGGTTATAGGAAAGAAAGGAAAAAAAAAAAACTAATTTTATCACAGAAAGTAGAAAGATATATCTGAGAGAAAATAAAAAAATTTAACGAACTGTGGACATTTTAAGTTGAAAATGAAAACATTGAAGATTATCACCATTACATTCAAAAAAAAAAAAAAAAAAAAAAAAAAAAAGAAGAAGAAGAAGAAGAATGAAAAAGAAAAAAAAAGCATCCGATCACTGCAAAATATTGTTATTGCTGCTTTCGTGCTGCCCTTGTACCTACTTTTTCTGGTTTAAAAACGAGTCGTATTCAGTTATTTCTCTCTGAAACAACAGTTGTACATTTTCATTTAACAATGCTAATATTCCTCATCTATCATTCGTAGATAAATCCAGTTGATAGGTAAGTCGAGTACAAACTTTGATGAAAATTAATTCAGTGCTTCAAAATTTATTGCCATGGCATATTTTCAAGTGGCAGCTACAAAATGGCAAATAAAAATCATTAACAATCTTCTTGAGATAATTATACAGGGTGGCTACAGAAATTCAGAATTAAAATTTTCCTGATTTTTCTCTGACTAATTTTTATAGATTTTCATGATTCCATTACCAATTATATGTATTCCATAATTTTGTGTACATCATTAAACCCCTCGCTAAACCCCTGTAATTTAAAAAACTATACAGACGGGCAAAAATATTTCAATCTTTTTTTTTTTTTTTTTTTTTTTTTTTTGTTAGTTTGTTCACTTTGTTAACATGCACGAAAAAGAAAATAAAATGAAAAGTTCAAATTTTGGAGAAGTTAATAAAATTATAAAAAAAATCTGGAGTGACTCCACTCGACTTTCCGAACATTGAGTAATTAACAGTTTTGTAGATAAAGTAAAGAAAGAGGAGTTGTTAAACAAACAAAAGAGAGAAAACCATAATAGAGTGTTTGAGTATTTTTCTCCATCTATTACACGATGTTTTATTTAACGCTACTGAACTTTGAGCCCATAGATCATAATGATAAAGAATTTTTCGTTGTGTCCCTGTAAAAACCTATAAATGCTAGATTCACCAAAATGCTTATAGTTAGTGCAACAGTGATTTATAATACTCATATAAATTTTCAGCTCAATTCAATAAGGCGTTTAGATGCTATCGTACTTTTAAAAATTTAGTCCCATAGACCATAATGATAAAGAATTTTTCTTTGTGTCCCTGTAAAAAAACTGTAAGTGCTAGATTCACCAAAATCCATACAGTTAGTTCAACTGTGATCTATAACATGTGTACAAATTTTTTGCTCAGATTAACAAGGCGTTTAGACGCTATCACACTTTTAAAAATTTGGCCCCATAGGCATAATGATAAAGAATTTTTCTTTGTGTCCCTGTAAAAAAACTATAAGTGCTAGATTCTCCAAAATCTATACAGATTGAGTATTTGTGACCTATAATATGTGTATAAATTTTTTGCTCAATTGAATAAGGCGTTTAGATGCTATCGCACTTTTAAGATTTTGCTCCCATAGGCCATAATGATAAAGAATTTTTCTTTGTGTCCCTGTAAAAAAACTATAAGTGCTAGATTCACCAAAATCTATAGGGTTCGTACTATGGTGACTTACAATATGCGTACCAACTTTCAGGTTAATCGAACAAAGCGTTTAGACGCTAGCGTGTTCACTCACAGACATACACACATACATACACACATACACACACACATACATATATCATCGTAAAAATAGTGAAAACGGACTCAGGGCACCTCAAAACGTATAGAAACATCAAAATCTCGAATTCGGATTTTTGACATGATTACAATACTTTCCTCACTATAGTGTTCGGAAAGTAATAAGAATCATTTTAATTGCCTAATATATTAACATGAAAAATATATTTTTCTTCAAGTTGTTGCATTAAAAATATTTTTTATTTATTTATTTATTTTAAGGTTAGCTTGGCGAAATTCTACTAGAAAGCAGCCAATCCTGCGCAATCATGGCTAAGATGACACCTGTTTGGCGGCCTATCAGTCATGCATGTTTGCAGGGCAGAATTTTAAACTTCCATTATTTTTTTGGTGTTTTTACAAAATTACCTGATTCTCTTCTGATATTTCTGGATAGATAAAGTACCTCGATCTTTCCTTGTTTTTCCTGGTTGTCCCCACCCTGTTACATAATCTGTACACATGAAAATTTAAGCAAATCGAACCTTTGATACAAATTTTACAATGTGGATTTGTAATTTTCAAGAGACCGTTACATGATAACAATATGATTGTTTAAATTGGTAAACGAACTCATCCAAAATATTTCTAAGATAAGTTTGCTGACGAGCTTTGAAGCGATTTGGTTCATTCTTTCGGAAATTACCATGATGACATTTTTTTACATTATACGTATATACATAGATAAAGAAACAAAGTGCTTGCGATAGGCACATTTCTAAAGAAATCAATACAAATAATAAATAAAATCAGGTACAATTCTAATAATAAATTAATAAATGGAAAAAATAGATAAAATAAAGCAAAAAAGTACCAAGTTAAATGGATGTTTCCTTCAAGAACTTTAATTTCTGTATTATTAATTCCTCTAACTCGTCCCTTACTGCAACCTAGAATGAAAGTTTTCAAATATCACAAAAAACCTGAAGTAGACACCTTTACACTGAGAAAAAGCATATACCGCCTTCATCTAGAAGGAATAAGTGGTATATAAATAAAAACCAAAATTATAGTTTCTGAGACCCGCCTCTTGTGTGGTCATTTTCTAAATCTCTAAACTAGAAATATATATTTCCGAGCTATGCGCACGCCGATAAGGTGAATAGACGAAATGGAGAGAATTTCTAGTCTACACAATTCTAGATGGTGAAACAATATCCTGAATATTATGAATCTTTTGTATTGCGAGAAATTCTCGCTTGATTTTCTAGGATTGGAGTATAAACCAAGATTATAGTTGCTGAAACCCGCCTCTTGTATTCGCATTTATTTGCAGAGATTTTTAAATAACTTTGTCCTCGATAATATAGGGAAATGCTCTAGAATTCTAATAGGGGTTTACAGAATTCGCATCCAATGGGGACTAGAATTTATAAGAATGACATGGAACAATATTTCTAGAGCCAAAATTTAGATTCTAGATGTTAGCTACAGAATTTTTTCTCAGTGTAAAACAAAACAATATATATGCATATATATATATATATATATATATATAAATATATATATATACAGTCAAACCTCGTTAACGTGAATTATATTTAACATGAACTGTTTCCATAATCCCCGTCAAAAATAAGATTATTTTAGTTATATGAATATTGGTTACTGATAGCATGAACTACTGATAAAATGAACAAATTTTTTACCCCCCTTGAGATACACGTTGACGAGGTTCGACTGTATATATACTGAAACAATGTTAAAATACAAAAGAATGCGTCTTCTATCCCCTTTCCACATATGTCCTAAAGAAAACTTTTAATAATTCACTTGTAAAATTATACTTACTTTCTATACTTACTTAATTTCCTCTAATTCTAAAAATACTAACGCTTGTAAATACATTAATCCGGATAGGAATGAATGAAGATACGTCCTGGAAATTGTCACATATGAATTATTTTTTTAATTAATATGTGTGTCTAAAAAAGAAAAATTATATTAGTATTGATATATACATTAAATTTGTATTCCATACTAGACACAAAAAAGACAACTACAGAAAGAATTAATGTTTCACAATGAAGACATAATGCCCTTTATTTATTGAGAAAAGTTCCAACAAAATCTTGCCCAGTTTTGTGTAAATTAAATTTTGAATCCTGTATTAACCGTGTGTTCGAATTACAAGAGATAAAAGTACATATATTTAAATTAAGATATAACTATAAACAATTACGTTTTTTAGATACTTTCAAAAAATGATATAAACTGCAGAAATATTTTTACACAAAATGAACACAAACAACATTTTTAAAAGTTTATTTTCAACATCTTTACAATCTTACAGTTTATAAACACAGTTTACATTTTACGTACAATAACAGTTTACATTTCACGTAACATGGATTTAAAAAGATTTTTTAAAGAAAATGATTAAACAAACCACGTTTTGAATAAATCATTTTATTTTTACAGCAGGGAGAAGAGTTTTTCCAAATACATTTTTCTGTTAAAGTCATTTACTTCTAATTACCCATTCTTCGATTTTATTATAATCTTCAATGCAAAGGTACAACATTTAAATTTGCGAGAATCTCATTGTCATCATTTAATCTTCTGGAGTTCATCCATGCATGAGCCTCAATAAACTGACAAATACCACATGACATAACTTTTTTTTTTGCATAAAGTACCAATAATTACACACAGAGAGCATAAATGAAAACCCAACACATAACGTTTCGCAGAAATCTAGAGAGAACATTCATGTTGAAGTACAATTTCTTATCTAAAAACTGTTTATTGGCAATGGTAATTACGAATAATGCAAAAGAAATATAAATTTAAAAGTGTTTTTTATTTTAGCAGAAATTCTATGCAGTGTTTATCTATTTATTTTTATTGTTCTTCTCTGCGATTCTTTTTCCCACTGGGGATATCGGGGCTTACGGCTTAACGTTTATTATTATTATTTATCTTTTGTTCAATTAAAAGATGGGAGTTTAAAATTACACAATGTCTCTACCAAATATAAATTAAGATATTTCACTGGACAAACGTACACTTTATTAACATCAGTGAGGATCCCAAAATTCATAGTTAGGTTCAATATGTGATAGAAATTAGAGATTTGCAACCAACTATTTTATACATCTTATTAATATAAGAGACTATACGAATAATGAACATTAAATCAAACAACTGATTAAAAAAAAAAAAAAAAAAAAAAAAAAAAACACAATTTTTCTCTGACAAAATTTCTAAAATATTTTAAGCTCTTCTCGATAAACATACTTCGGTATAATTGGTTAGGTATGCATAAATTTTTATTTAAGAGAGAGGTATAAATGTTTTACTTAAAACATCATTTTTGATTTATTTAGGTCCAAAAAATTATATGTATGTGTATATATATATACTATACATATACATATATATATATATATATATATATATACGTATATGTATATCTGAGAACATGATATTCCATAAACATTTCTATAATTCCTTAGTGGATAAAATTACTCGTCCACTAAATAAGCAACACAGACAACTGTTACACAAGCAACACACAACTAACCTCCAATAGTCTCCCCTATCATTTATAATATAAGTTTTCAGCGGAGAAAAAAAAAGAAAAATGGCTTCTCGCATTGACGAAAGAAACACATGATAAAACAATTGTTTTTACTAGAAGTAACAAATATGCGGACAATGAAAATAGTATTAAAATAATAATAATAATAATAATAATTTTTCTCTACGAATAAAATTATGGAAATACTCTTTTTTTCTTTAGTAATTAGTTAAAAACTTTTTAAGTAAATAAAAATGGAGAAAGGAAACCTAATACTCTACCATATACATATATATATTTATGATGGATTATTATTACTATTATTATTATTATTATTATTATTATATACTTTTTTAATTGAACATAATTTTCGTATATCACATTGGAAACGGCAAGGACCCTAGTAACCAATCCAATAAGTTTGTAGATGTTAGTATATGTTTCAAAAGATTTAAAAAGAACTAAAATATAAAATCAAAATTTCTTTTCCCAACAATTTATGTATCGCCACCATGTCGCAGTCACTCCACATCCCACTATATATTAATGTAAGATGTATATTTAGTAAATGGCATTTTTTTTCCAAAGGTGTTTAGGATTATATAAAAATGTAACGTCAAATGAAAAATTTTCTAAAAACGTTTGTGTTATAAATACAAATATTATTGCGTGAATAACACTTTTAACAAATAAACAGAATAACTAAGTCATAATTAAGGCGTGTTTAAAGATTGTCGTATCACCAATTAGTAATGACTGAAATCAACGTTAATGAATTACAAAGTACAAAATAAAAACTCCAATGCCTAACGATTAAGAGGGAAAGGGGAAAGATCTTGCAGTGAAAAATCCTAAAATTTTGTATAAAAGCACACAAAACCTAAATTCGTGTAACACAGCGGTCAATTGACAGCCTTAGAACAATTTGACTGAGTTTTAAAATTAATGTTTGAAAAAAAAAAATGTAACGGTTAAGCTAAGTGGTGATTTTTAAGGTAAAAGTTTATTTATTTATTTATTTTTTTTAATTAAGATTAATAAACAACTAAAAAGTGTCCTTAACCTTATACTCGAGTTATTTACAAATACTCATTAGTTCTCTTGCACACAGATTAAACGTAAATTTAAAATTATGATAACTGAATTACTAAGTATGAAATATAATGAAATACCTGGATGCCTATTTGGTTTGTACTCGGTAAATTCAAGATAACGAAACTGATTGCAATTCTAATCAAATTCGTCAGTATGCTTGAATGTGCCGAGTCATTTTCCCCAGGTAAACCTACCTTGACTCTTCCTTTCTTTCTGCATCTTTGGAACAGAAAAATCTAATAGTACGACTGATGAAGCCAGGACGTTTATTTCTAATTCAACAGACATTTTAGAAATTGTTCAAGAATTTTTAATTTTTGAAAAATGATTTTTTTTTCTGGGGGGGGGGGGGATTGAATTGTGAATTTTATAATTCCGAAATTTTGTTTTTCTTACTTTTGCAAACATCATTTGAAGAAAAACACGTATTAAAAGCATCCTCACTATCGCTGAAAATTTGAATAGCATCTTACGATGGTAATCATGTCTCTTCATTAGTCGTATAGCGTTTTTTGCACTATGTACATAATGCGAGTATTATCTGGATGCCAATTTGGTAATTACCCGGTACAGTCAAGGATGCAGATAACTGGATCCTTCACTGTAACCGAGTAACTTCCCCAGATAATGCTCATCTTTATTCTTTTAAAACAATTCTTTTATCTTCTTTTGTATGATTAATAACCAAAGCTTAACCATGCGACTGATGAAAATGCAGGTAATTTGCAACTAATTAAAATTTAAAATTTCACTTTCCCCCCCCCTTAGAATTAAAAAGAAAAACATTCATACTGTCTGAAAGCGAAAGTTTAATAAATTTTCTTGAACGTTAATTTTTGTTCTTTAAAATCTCGATTTAAAAAGAAAACAAAACCCGTGTAAGAAATCTCTACGAATTTGCCTGCATCCTAAATAATAGATGCTAATTCGAATCTCATCATCACCCTTTTTTGCATCATGTACACAATGCGTAACCAGGATGCCTTTTTGGTTTTACCCGGTACAGTCAAGGATGCAGAAAACTGGATCTTTCACTGTAACCGAGTAATTTCCCCTGGTTACATTTAGATTTTCCTGTGACTATCTTGTTATTTCTTCATCTGTATGTCTGAAAACATACAAGTTGAACCGTATGATTGAGATTATCATCATCATCATCGTCATTATTATTATTATTATTATTATTTATTTATTTTATTTATTTATTCATTTATTTTTTCGAAATACCTTCTAAGGATATATACAAAACAATTTAAACAACAACAAGAGATCGAACTTAATTTTTTCAAAGATTTTATTGCTTTTAAAATTTAAAATTTTTGATTTTAAGCTTAATAATGCAGAATTTATTCGTCAATCATACGGTTATAATAATGCTATACGTAAAATACATTTAAATACAATACAAAAACAAAATTTTTATACTAAATTTAGGGGTTGATCCAGGTTCTAATTCTTGAACCCCATTTTCGTGAAACAGGAAATATTTTTGTAAATTATTTATTTTGAGCTTCATTACACAATTTTTTAAATTATATATATAATTATATAAACACCACTTTTAAACAACGAAATTTTGTATAAAGGGCTTTTTTCATTAATTTCAATTTTATGAAAGAGCTCATTTTACAAATGAGAGTTTGCTGAAGGCTTCCATGTTATGGATTTAAATTTTCTGACAGGGTAGCGGGACCCAAAATTTTAACTGGATCAACCCTTGGATTTAAAGTATTATTAATATATAATAGTACATAATTACAACAAACTGGAAATGAGAATTTTTAAAAAGTCACTAGTTTCGTAACTCTCACAATTAATTTCGCAATTTTCATTTGAATGATTTAGTTCTTCAAACTTAAGTTTATCTGAAATTCATATCGAACATATCAAACAAAGATGAGATTACTCGCAGATACGTCAACGTGGACTAAGTGTCAGTGCACGCTGCACCAAAATACAAAATCTTTAAAAGTGAGAACAACACGAGAAATGAAACTCGTAGACATAGAATTGTATTAAATTAACGTTACTGTTCTCATAAAATAAGGTATGAGCACCATTGAACATTGATATAAGAAAAATGTTGAAAAAGGTCGAAATACGAAATATCAAAACATGTATACATTAATGGCTGTTGATTCTCAAACTCAGAACACTTCGCGAGAAAAAATGTCCTAACAGGCGTACATTTTTCTAAAGAAAAATCGTCAAAATTTTAGAACGTCACTTAAAGGGATAAAATCGAGCAAAATGCTTAAAATTTTCATCTCTTGAAAATGACTAAAATAGCATGACAGGAAAAGAAAAATAAATCTCTCTGTATAGCATAGCATTAAGTCAACACAATTAAAAACGTTGCATTGTGCATGTGCATTATGTAAGAAACATAGAAATTATATAAAATCTTATTCACATAATGATCAAGATGCTTAAAAAACAGCATGACATTGAAATTCAAACAAAACCTGTGCAACATAGCTTCAAAGAAATATTAGAAGCCATTAAATTCTAAAAAGCATGGCTGTAAATTTACAGAACTGCACCACTAACAATAAACATATTCACAATCCAGTCGTGAAAAATTAGCAATATTAGCAGCGAACACATAACAGGATAGACTTCTTTTTACAAATTCAGAGCAAACTGTTAAAATAGCTTCAAACTTCAAAATTAAGATATAATTGTTTGATTGAAGAATGAGACGATGACTTGCAAATTCAAACAGATAAACCATCCTAAAAATAGATAAAACAGGTATTCAGTTGTTAGACAATTTGTCCCATTTTTAAATTTCTTGCACACAGCATTGTAATGTTCCACACATAAAACGAAGGATATACACTCCTTTAAAAACTGACAATGTGCAAATCGTACATAAGGAAAAAATGCTAACATAAACTGTGCTATTTCATAAAATCAACAGCTATGCAGGGAAGAGAAAATACCAAATTCAGAAAAAACGAATCGAAATCACTGTGTGCGATAATTGCCTGAAATGTCTAACATGCTGCATGTTTAACCTCAAAGAAGTAGAGAAAATAGAAAAAAATTGAGACTTAATATTACAGGAAGTATATTTAAAAATAATATTTTAAATGCCCAGTTAGGCTCCCAGCCGGAATGGGGATAACCCTCCAGGCAAACTCACGTGTGGGCGCCCAATCCACTTGCTTCCAACATTTGGGTAGAAACCTGAAAAACAACAGAATTTATGAGATTAAACAACATAATTAACAGCAGAATTAAATTAAAAAATATCAGAAGTCTAGTAAGACCTGAGTAATGTACGAGCCGAATCGGCTTCAATCACAGGGACCCAAAATATTGCTTCAGGTTGATTATTTAAAAAATCTTTGGAGGGAAAAAAATGCAAATTTTCATTAACTAAATGCGGAGAAAATTTATCCTTTATTAAGTAAACACAACGAAGTGTTTAAACAGTTTTACAAAACCATATATTTCAATATAATGTTTTTAAAGTTATTTTTATTTTTCGCGAAAATGGTGATTTTTTACAAAAAGGAAAAAAAATGAAGACAGAATATATTAAAACAACCTTGCCAATATAATTAAATATTAATATTCTGGAGAAAAAAAAAATTCCTTTTGTTTCAAATTCGAATAATACCGAATAAGATTAAAGAATAAGATTAACGAATAATACCCGCCAATCTGAAAAATCACCAATAAAAAATTTGCTTACACGGATTAGTTTTTACGTGAGGTTATAGGAAAGAAAGAAAAAAAAAAAACTAATTTTATCACAGAAAGTAGAAAGATATATCTGAGAGAAAATAAAAAAAATTAACGTACTGTGGACATTTTAAGTAGAAAATAAAAACATTGAAGATTATCACCATTAAATAAAAAAGAAGAAGAAGAAGAATGAAAACGAAAAGAAAGCATCCGAACACTGCAAAATATTGTTATTGCTGCTTTCGCGCTGCCCTTGTACCTACTTTTTCTGGTTTAAAAACGAGTCCCATTCAGTTATTTCTCTCTGAAACAACAGTTGTACATTTTCATTTATCAGTGCTAATATTCCTCATCTATCATTCGTAGATAAATCCAGTTGATAGATAAGTCCAGTACAAACTTTGATGAAAATTAATTCAGTGCTTCAAAATTTATTGCCATGGCATATTTTCAAGTGGCAGCTACAAAATGGCAAATAAAAATCATTAACAATCTTCTTGAGATAATTATACAGGGTGGCTACAGAAATTCAGAATTAAAAGTTTCCTGATTTTTCTCTGACTAATTTTTATAGATTTTCATGATTCCATTACCAATTATATGTATTCCATAATTTTGTGTACATCATTAAACCACTCGCTAAACCACTGTAATTTAAAAAACTATACAGACGGGCAAAAATATTTCAATCTTTTTTTGTTTGTTTGTTTGTTTCTTCGTTCACTTTGTTAACATGAAAAAGAAAATAAAATGAAAAGTTCAAAATTTTGGAGAAGTTAATAAAATTATAAAAATAAGAATCATTTTAATTGCCTAATATATTAACATGAAAAATATATTTTTCTTCAAGTTGTTGCATTAAAAATATTTTATTTTTATTTTATTTATTTATTTATTTTAAGGTTAGCTTGGGGAAATTCTACTAGAAAGCAGCCAATCCTGTGCAATCATGGCTAAGATAACACCTGTTGGGCGGTCTATCAGTCATGCATGTTTGCAGGGCAGAATTTTAAACTTCCATTATTTTTTTGGTGTTTTTACAAAATTACCTGATTCTCCTCTGATATTTCCGGATAGATAAAGTACCCCGATCTTTCCTTGTTTTTCTTGGTTGTCCCCACCCTGTTACATAATCTGTACACATGAAAATTTAAGCAAATCGAACCTTGGATACAAATTTTACAATGTGGATTTGCAATTTTCAAGTGACCGTTACATGATAACAATATGATTGTTTAACTTGGTAAACGAACTCATGCAAAATATTTCAAAGATAAGTTTGCAGACCAACTTTGAATCGATTTGGTTCATTCTTTCGGAAATTACCATGATGACATTTTTTTTTTACATTATACGTATATACATAGATAAAGAAACAGAGTGCTTGCAATAGGCAGATTTCTAAAGAAATCAATACAAATAATAAATAAAATCATTCTAATAATAAATTAATAAATGGAAAAAATAGATAAAATAAAGCAAAAAAGTACCAAGTTAAATGGATGTTTCCTTCAATAACTTTAATTTCTGTATTATTAATTCCTCTAACTCGTCCCTTACTGCAACTTAGAATGAAAGTTTTCACATATCACAAAAAACCTGAAGTAGACACCTTTACACTGAGAAAAAGCATATACCGCCTTCATCTAGAAGGAATAAGTGGTATATAAACAAAAACCAAGATTATAGTTTCTGAGACCCGCCTCTTGTGTGGTCATTTTCTAAATCTCTAAACTAGAAATATATATTTCCGAGCTATGCGCATAAGGCACGCCGATAAGGTGAATAGACGAAATGGAGAGAATTTCTAGTCTACACAATTCTAGACGGTGAAACAATATCCTGAATATTATGAATCTTTTGTATTGCGAGAAATTCTCGCTTGATTTTCTAGGATTGGAGCATAAACCAAGATTATAGTTGCTGAAACCCGCCTCTTGTATTCGCATTTATTGGAAGAGATTTTTAAATAACTTTGTCCTCGATAATATAGGCAAACGCTATAGAATTCTAATAGGGGTTTACAGAATTCGCATCCAATGGGGACTAGAATTTATAAGAATGACATGGAACAATATTTCTAGAGCCAAAATTTAGATTCTAGATGTTAGCTACAGAATTTTTTCTCAGTGTAAAACAAAACAATGTATATGCATATATATATATATATATATACAGTCAAACCTCGTTAACGTGAATTATATTTAACATGAACTGTTTCCATAATCCCCGTCAAAAATAAGATTATTTTAGTTATATGAATATTGGTTACTGATAGCATGAACTACTGATAAAATGAACAAATTTTCCCCCCCTTGAGATTCACGTTGACGAGGTTCGCCTGTATATATACTGAAACAATGTTAAAATACAAAAGAATGCGTCTTCTATCCCCTTTCCACATATGTCCTAAAGAAAACTTTTAATAATTCACTTGTAAAATTATACTTACTTTCTATACTTACTTAATTTCCTCTAATTCTAAAAATACTAACGCTTGTAAATACATTAATCCGGATAGGAATGAATGAAGATACTTCCTGGAAATTGTCACATATGAATTATTTTTGAAATTAATATGTGTGTCTAAAAAAGAAAAATTATATTAGTATTGATATATACATTAAATTTGTATTCCATACTAGACACAAAAAAGACAACTACAGAAATAATTAATGTTACACACTGAAGACATAATGCCCTTTATTCATTGAGAAAAGCTCCAACAAAATCTTGCCCAGTTTTGTGTAAGTTAAATTTTGAATCCTGTATTAACCGTGTGTTTGAATTACAAGAGATAAAAGTACATACATTTAAATTAAGATATAACTATAAACAATCACGTTTTTTAAATACTTTCAAAAGATGATATAAACTGCAGAAATATTTTTACACAAAATGAACACAAACAACATTTTTAAAAGTTTATTTTCAACATCTTTACAATCTTACAGTTTATAAACACAGTTTACATTTTACGTACGATAACAGTTTACATTTCGCGTAAAATGGATTTAAAAAGATTTTTTAAAGAAAATGATTAAACAAACCACGTTTTGAATAAATCATTTTATTTTTACATCAGGGAGAAGAGTTTTTCCAAATACATTTTTCTGTTAAAGTCATTTACTTCTAATTACCCATTCTTCGATTTTATTATAATCTTCAATGCAAAGGTACAACATTTAATCTTTGCGAGAATCTCATTGTCATCATTTAATCTTCTGGAGTTCATCCATGCATGAGTCTCAATAAACTGACAAATACCACATGACATAACTTTTTTTTTTGCATAAAGTACCAATAATTACACACAGAGAGCATAAATGAAAACCCAACACATAACGTTTCGCAGAAATCTAGAGAGAACATTCATGTTGAAGTACAATTTCTTATCTAAAAACTGTTTATTGGCAATGGTACTTACGAATAATGCAAAAGAAATATAAATTTAACAGTGTTTTTTTTTTTAGCAGAAATTCTATGCAGTGTTCATCTATTTATTTTTATTGTTCTTCTCTACGATTCTTTTTCCCACTGGGGATATCGGGGCTTACGGCTTAACGTTTATTATTATTATTTATCTTTAGTTCAATTAAAAGATGGGAGTTTAAAATTACACAATGTCTCTACCAAATATAAATTAAGATATTTCACTGGACAAACGTACACTTTATTAACATCAGTGAGGATCCCAAAATTCATAGTTAGGTTCAATATGTGATAGAAATTAGAGATTTGCAACCAACTATTTTATACATCTTATTAATATAAGAGACTATACGAATAATGAACATTAAATCAAACAACTGATTTAAAAAAAAAAAAAAAAAAAAAAAAAAAACACAATTTTTCTCTGACAAAATTTCTAAAATATTTTAAGCTCTTCTCGATAAACATACTTCGGTATAATTGGTTAGGTATGCATAAATTTTTATTTAAGAGAGAGGTATAAATGTTTTACTTAAAACATCATTTTTAATTTATTTAGGTCCAAAAAATTATATGTATGTGTATATATATATACTATACATATACATATATATATATATATATATACGTATATGTATATCTGAGAACATGATATTCTATAAACATTTCTATAATTCCTTAGTGGATAAGATTACTCGTCCACTAAATAAGCAACACAGACAACTGTTACACAAGCAACACACAACTAACCTCCAATAGACTCCCCTATCATTTATAATATAAGTTTTCAGCGGAGAAAAAAAAAAGAAAAAAAAAAAAAAAATGGCTTCTCGCATTGACGAAAGAAACACATGATAAAACAATTGTTTTTACTAGAAGTAACAAATATGCGGACAATGAAAATAGTATTAAAATAATAATAATAATAATAATAATTTTTCTCTAC
This sequence comes from Salticus scenicus, assembly GCA_963930645.1. Classification (NCBI taxonomy): domain Eukaryota; kingdom Metazoa; phylum Arthropoda; class Arachnida; order Araneae; family Salticidae; genus Salticus; species Salticus scenicus. Next base: position 305,428,146 of record OZ005655.1, read on the forward strand.
GAATAAAATTATGGAAATACTCTTTTTTTCTTTAGGAATAAGTTAAAACTTTTTAAGTAAATAAAAATGGAGAAAGGAAACCTAATACTCTACCATATACATATATATATTTATGATGGATTATTATTACTATTATTATTATTATCATTATTATTATATACTTTTTTAATTGAACATAATTTTCGTATATCACATTGGAAACGGCAAGGACCCAGTAACCAAGCCAATAAGTTTGTAGATGTTAGTATATGATTCAAAAGATTTAAAAAGAACTAAAATATAAAATGAAAATTTCTTTTCCCAACAATTTATGTATCGCCCCCTTGTCGCAGTCACTCCACATCCCACTATATATTAATGTAAGATGTATATTTAGTAAATGGCATTTTTTTTCCAAAGGTGTTTAGGATTATATAAAAATGTAACGTCAAATGAAAAATTTTCTAAAAACGTTTGTGTTATAAATACAAATATTATTGCGTGAATGACACTTTTAACAAATAAACAGAATAACTAAGTCATAATTAAGGCGTGTTTAAAGATTGTCGTATCACCAATTAGTAATGACTGAAATCAACGTTAATGAATTACAAAGTACAAAATAAAAACTCCAATGCCTAACGATTAAGAGGGAAAGGGGAAAGATCTTGTAGTGAAAAATCCTAAAATTTTGTGTAAAAGCACACAAAACCTAAATTCGTGCAACACAGCGGTCAAATGACAGCCTTAGAACAATTTGACTGAGTTTTAAAATTAATGTTTGAAAAAAAAAATGTAACGGTTAAGCTAAGTGGTGATTTTTAAGGTAAAAGTTTAATTTATTTATTTATTTATTTTTAAATTAAGATTAATAAACAACTAAAAAGTGTCCTTAACCTTATACTCGAGTTACTTACAAATACTCATTAGTTCTCTTGCACACAGATTAAACGTAAATTTAAAATCATGATAACTGAATTACTAAGTATGAAATGTAATGAAATACCTGGATGCCTATTTGGTTTGTACTCGGTAAATTCAAGATAACGAAACTGATTGCAATTCTAATCAAATTCGTCAGCGTGCTTGAATGTGCCGAGTCATTTTCCCCAGGTAAACCTACCTTGACTCTTCCTTTCTTTCTGCATCTTTGGAACAGAAAAATCTAATAGTACGACTGATGAAGCCAGGACGTTTATTTCTAATTCAACAGACATTTTAGAAATTGTTTAACAATTTTTAATTTTTGAAAAATGATTTTTTTTCTGGGGGGGGGGGGGGAGGGATTGAATTGTGAATTTTATTATTCCGAAATTTGTTTTTTCTTACTTTTGCAAACATCATTTGAAGAAAAACACGTATTAAAAGCATCCTCACTATCGCTGAAAATTTGAATAGCATCTTACGATGGTAATCATGTCTCTTCATCAGTCGTATAGCGTTTTTTGCACTATGTACATAATGCGAGTATTATCTGGATGCCAATTTGGTAATTACCCGGTACAGTCAAGGATCCTTCACTGTAACCGAGTAACTTCCCCAGATAATGCTCATCTTTATTCTTTTAAAACAATTCTTTTATCTTCTTTTGTATGATTAATAACCAAAGCTTAACCATGCGACTGATGAAAATGCAGGTAATTTGCAACTAATTAAAATTTAAAATTTCACTTTTCCCCCCCTTAGAATTAAAAAGAAAAACATTCATACTGTCTGAAAGCGAAAGTTTAATAAATTTTCTTGAACGTTAATTTCTGCTCTTTAAAATCTCGATTTAAAAAGAAAACAAAACCCGTGTAAGAAATCTCTACGAATTTTGCCTGCATCCTAAATAATAGATGCTAATTCGAATCTCATCATCACCCTTTTTTGCATCATGTACACAATGCGTAACCAGGATGCCTTTTTGGTTTTACCCGGTACAGTCAAGGATGCAGAAAACTGGATCTTTCACTGTAACCGAGTAATTTCCCCTGGTTACATTTAGATTTTCCTGTGACTATCTTGTTATTTCTTCATCTGTATGTCTGAAAACATACAAGTTGAACCGTATGATTGAGATTATCATCATCGTCATTATTATTATTATTATTATTATTTATTTATTTATTCATTTATTTTTTTCGAAATACCTTCTAAGGATATATACAAAACAATGTAAACAACAACAAGAGATCGAACTTAATTTTTTCAAAGATTTTATTGCTTTTAAAATTTAAAATTTTTGATTTTAAGCTTATTAATGCAGAATTTATTCGTCAATCATACGGTTATAATAATGCTATACGTAAAATACATTTAAATACAATACAAAAACAAAATTTTTATACTCAATTTAGGGGTTGATCCAGGTTCTAATTCTTGAACCCCATTTTCGTGAAACAGGAAATATTTTTGTAAATTATTTATTTTGAGCTTCATTACATAAATTATTTTATTATATATTTATTTTTATTTTTCCTCAGTGAAATATCTTGTAAAATATTCCACAACATACAGTCACAGTATATAATGTATAATGTAAAATTAATTCGGCTTCAATGAAATAAGTATAAGCAGTCGTTTGATATAACGTTGAAAGCAAGATTTTTTTTTTTATTATTATATATAAATATATATATATATATATATATATATATATATATATATATATATATATATACACCACTTTTAAACAACGAAATTTTGTGTAAAGGGTCTTTTTTACTAATTTGAATTTTATCAAAAAGCTCATTTTACAAATGTGAGTTTGCTGAAGGCTTCCATTTTATGGATTTAAATTTTCTGACAGGGAAGCGGGACCACAAATTTTAACTGGATCAACCCTTGGATTTAAAGCATTATTAAAATATAATAGTACATAATTACAACAAACTGGAAATAAGAATTTTTAAAAAGTCACTAGTTTCGTAACTCTCACAATTAATTTCGCAATTTTCATTTGAATGATTTAGTTCTTCAAACTTAAGTTTATCTGAAATTCATATCGAACATATCAAACAAAGATGAGATTACTCGCAGATACGTCAACGTGGACTAAGTGTCAGTGCACGCTGCACCAAAATACAAAATCTTTAAAAGTGAGAACAACACGAGAAATGAAACTCGTAGACATAGAATTGTATTAAATTAACTTTACTGTTCTCATAAAATAAGGTATGAGCACCATTGAACATTGATATAAGAAAAATGTTGAAAAAGGTCGAAATACGAAATATCAAAACATGTATACATTAATGGCTGTTGATTCTCAAACTCAGAACACTTCGCGAGAAAAAATGTCCTAACAGGCGTACATTTTTCTAAAGAAAAATCGTCAAAATTTTAGAACGTCACTTAAAGGGATAAAATCGAGCAAAATGCTTAAAATTTTCATTTCTTGAAAATGACTAAAATAGCATGACAAGAAATGAAAAACAAATCTCTCGGTATAGCATAGCATTAAGTCAACACAATTAAAAACGTTGCATTGTGCCTGTGCATTATGTAAAAAACATAGAGATTATATAAAATCTTATTAACATAATTAAAGCTCGATAATGATCAAGATGGTTAAAAAACGGCATGACATTGAAATTAAAACGATACCTGTGCAACATAGCTTCAAAGAAATATAAAAAGCCATTAAATTCTAAAAAGCATGGCTGTAAATTTACAGAACTGCACCACTATCAATAAACATATTCACAATCCAGTCGTGAAAAATTAGCAATATCAGCAGCGAACACATAACAATATAGACTTCTTTTTACAAATTCAGAGCAAATTGCTAAAATAGCTCCAAACGTTAAAAAAAGATATAGTCGTTTGATTCAAGAATGAGACGATGACTTGTAAATTCAAACAGATAAACCATCCTAAAAATAGATAAAACAGATATTCAGCTGTTAGACAATTTGTCCCATTTTTAATTTTCATACACACAGCATTGTAATGTTCCACACATAAAACGAAGGATGTACACTCTTTAAAAAACTAATAATGTGCAAATCATAAAAAGGCAGAAAATGCTAACATAACCTATGCTATTTCAAAAAATCAACAGCCATGCAGGAAAGAGGAGATATCAAATTCAGAAAAACGAATCGAAATCCCTCTCGCGTGTCATAATGGCCTGAAATGTCTAACATGCTGCATGTTTAACCTCAAGGAAGGAAAAAAATTGAGACTTAATATTACAGGAATTACGTTTAAAAATAATATTTTAAATGCCCAGTTAGGCTCCCAGCCGGATTAGGGATAACCCTCTAGGCAAACTCACATGCTGGCGTCCAATCCACTTGTAGTCAGAATTTGGGCAGGAACCTGAAAAATGACAGAATTTATAAAATTAAGTAACATATTTAATAACAGAATTAAATTAGAAATATCAGATGTCTTGCCAGTATCTGAGTAATTCACAAGCCGAGTCGACTTCAATCACAAAATATTGCTTTAGGTTGATTTCTTTAAAAAAAAAAAAAAAAAAAAATGCAAATTTTCATCAGTTAAATGCGGAGAAAATTTATTATTTATTAAGTATGCACAGCGAAGTGTTTAAACAGTTTTACAAAACCATATATTTCAATTTAATGTTTTAAAAGTTATTTATATTTTTTGCGAAAATGGTGATTTTGTTACAAAAGAGGGAAAAAAAAAAAAAAAAAAAAAGAAAAAAAAAAAAAGAAAAAGACAAATTTTGATAGAATATATTAAAAGAACCTTACGAATATAATAAATATTAATACCCTAACAAAAAAAACAAAAATCTTTGAATTTCCACGTTAGATTAACGTATTATATCTACCAATCTGAAAAAATTCTAATAAAAAATTTGCTTATACAGATTAATTTCTTTCGTGAGATTATCAGGAAAACAAAACAAAATAATAAAATAACATAAATAAAGGGAATTTTATCACAGAATGTATAAAAGTATTTCTGAGGGAAAATATTACAAAATTTTAGCGTACTGTGGACATTATCAGTTGAGAATGAAAACTTTGAAGATTATCACAAGTGAATAAAAAAAAAAAAAAAAAAAAATCTAACATAGCAAAATGTTGTTGTTGATGCTCTTGCGCTGCACTCGTTCCTACTTTTTCTTGTTTAATGATGAGTCACGCGTTCAGTTAATTCAATCTGAAATGAAAGTAGGCTCTTTTTTTTTTTCTTACAATACTTATTAATCCACATTTACCATTCGTAGTGTTATTCGATGTCTTTTTCTCCTCCAGTTAAATTAAGTAACAGACAATGCGATACGCATTTATTTATATTGAATAATTCAATTTTGCTGCAATTTATTTTTAAATTCTCTTACTTATTTATGGTAGAGAAGGGTAGAATTTCAAAGATTTGAATTTTGAATTTTACACGCATGAACCTGAATACGGAAATCAAGTGTTTGGCGGTTGGTTCATGCGTGTTGGCCTGTTGTCAGTATAACTCAAACACAAATATTTTTAGCAGAAAGTCTATATTCCATGTCCTAAATCAGTATCATATGGGGATATTTTATGAAGCTTTTATTAAAATCAAACAAATGGTTCATGTACAGGGACGTTCAAAAGAATACAAATACATTATGACAAATGGCGAAATTTCTCGTTTGTACATTTTATCATTTTTTGTGCTGCAGTAAACAAAATAATTTAAACATTTATTCCTTATAACACGTAAACATGTATCGTATAGAATAGAATATTGTTTAAAAAACATTCAGCATTCATTTACAAAAGAGAGAAAAACAGTCAGATTTAATAGGAGATATATCTCGAAACTTCTTACAACTGCTTATCAAACTGTGTTATGAGATTCTCTCGGTGCTAAACACGGTTACAGTATATAGAGCATATACTATATACAGGGCTACTCAAAATTTAGCGAATACATCATCTTATCGTGTTTTTATTAACTTCTATTCTTGTTTGTGCGGTACAAATCTTGCAATCGATTTTTAACTAAACCCTACTAGCTAGACATTTGAAACTTTCAGAATAGCTGAGAACCCGATGACAGCACAATACTTCGAAGCCCGATTTTAGAATTTTTTATTAGTTTTCTTTTACTTCATTAAAATATGAAAATAATAACCTCCTAATAGCTTTTAACAATAGCCATTAAAATATTAGCTATATTTTAATTGTTGTGAAAAAAAATTTACGAGTTAATTTTCTTTCGACATAAAAATAAATACATTTAATTAAACGTGAACGTTAAAAAACTGTAAAAAGATAAATTAGGCATCTCACAAAAATTGATGTCATTACCACTTTATAAATTTTCTACACATTGATAAAATGCTAATGTAGTTCTATAGCTATTCAACAGGAAATTTAAAAACATGGTATATAAAAACTTTTTTATCTTATGATTATTAAGTATATTTATTAAGTATTTTATTAAGTATAATTTATCAAAGTGCTTCAGGAAATTATACCGTGCTCAGAGAAATTGGTTAATAGTGATAATTACTTCCTCCTGTCTAGATAGTAAAAACAAAATTTTGTTTCGGAGTCCAGTTATTTTAGGTTGATTTTTTTTTTTTTGCTATAATTACGCTTTTTGGGGTCTCCTGAATATGCATATCAAATTTTTAGAAACTAGTTTTTGTATCGATTTTCATTATAACTTAAAACGAAGCAAATGAAAAAAATAAAAATAAATTCTGTGAATATTTTATCTCATATTGAATCTCATATAAATTCATTTTACATAGTATGATTAAAAAAAAAATTATCTCCTCTTCCCCCCCCCCCCCCCAAAAAAAAAAAAAAAGAATAAATAAAAAATAAATGAATAGATAAATAAATAAATAAAAATCTGTCCAATTTAAACTTTAATTTAGAGCACACACTTAATTAATTTAACAAAAATAAAATTTTTAATTTTCCATCCTGTTACAAGTACGGGAAAATTTAAGTATTCGTTGAAATTTTTATTTATTTTATTTTATTTTTCCACTTGACGTTTTGATATACAAAGAATGGGATCAAAATGTCAATGTGATGTCCGCAGACAGGTTACTTTACTTGTTAAATTCGCTATATACTCTGTATAGATTTTATTTTTAAAATGAACGATCGTAAGTAAATATGATCTGTTTTAAAATATTTTATAGGACAGCATCCAGAACCCTTTTAAGTTTAAACATTTTGCTTTAAAAAAAATTCGTAAGTTATACAAAATTAAAATTTTCTTAACATGGCAGGATACAAAGGATTTTCCCATAAACGTGCAGTACGAGAATTAGTTTCATCGTAAGTATTTAAGAAATGGTTTAGAACCAAGTACGCACTTAAAAATATTTTAAATAGAAGTAATATCATAAAGAAAAATCTTCAACATTTTTAACAATAATTTTTTATGGGAAGAAACTTTATTTTAGAATTATTTGATTCATTTTGTATATTTACTGAAAAAAAATATGTTAGTTTATTAATTATTCCATATCTGTTAATTTTTCAAATGTGAGGGGACTGAAAAATATGAAACAATTCTGTTAGACATTTTGTTGCTTGACTTATTCTATGCATGTCTAATAGAATTTATTTTAAGTCATTGATGAAAAAATTAAACTTCCAATATATTTAGAATTTTCCTTCGCCCATATGAATTAAGAGGAAATTATTATACTCATATATTTTTTCAAATGTTATTTGATGTAAAAAGTCAGAGTCTTAGAATAAATATAATTAATAAAGTTCAAATTTGTTATTCTGAAGATCACATAAGAATACTGTTTTAAAAATTTTAATTGTAAGATTGGTAATTTTGAAATAATAGCCGTGTGAATGAAAATTTTCCGATTGATTTGAAAAAATATTTTAAATATAATAACAGCTGTAACTGAATTTTTTTCAAATGTGAGGGGATTCAGAAATATGAAATAATTCTATTAGAATTTTTGCTAACTTGACTTATTGATGGTAAAAGTTTAGTTTAAATTCAGTAAAGAAAATTATTAAACTAATATCTTTTTCAATATATACATATAGTAATCAAAGTCCAAAATAAATAAATAAACTATGAAATAAAATACCAATAAATTTTAAATAAAATCTTCACTTACTCATTGAATAAGTATAAGTTGCAGAAAAAATATTTTAATGGCGAGGCGAGCTTGCTCTTATTCTACAACTTAATGCAAAGAGAAAGCCAGGCAGACGATTACCCTTGCCTTTTATAGTACTGCACTAAAATAACAACCTTTGAATGTTCATTGGGTTAGATCATTTAACAGTTAGCTCAAGATGAAAAAGATAACGAGTGTTGTTACAATTTTTGTAAATATTTTGTGGCAATGGCAACTTTTTGAAACTGAAATCATATAACAAGTTCTGTTCGTCAGTGGTGTCTTGACTATGTATAGCATCTTTATGATGATTATTTTTACTTTCTATTATCTATATAAAACGTAGAAAATACTGTTTTAAGATGAAATTTTAATTTTAATTAATTAATTAATTAATTTTTTATTTTTTTTGCTCTAACTACACATTATTTGTCCAAAAATCAGGTTTTCAGCGGCTGGCATGTGTGTTCATCTGTGTTAAGAGTCCTGAGAAGGTCGAGTAAAATTGATCCGCACCCGGCCCACGACCCGCAAAAATGAATAATTCAATTTAAATTATATAAGAAACTGGATTAAAATTCTATTTAACGAAAAACATTTATATTACTGATCATATCTTTCAGAGAATCAATTTTTACATAAATAATTACAAGCATTTAATTATATTAAAACTAGTGAATAATTATAAAATTATATTAAAAGTAATTAGTATAATCATAAACAAAATTTCAGTGTGTAATACGTATTGCAAAATTTCTTGTGAATTAGATTTACTTTTAAAAAATCAACTAAATGTTTTAAGCATTCACAGGGCATAAAAAAAAAGTAAAAGAAGGATGCAAATATACGTTGGAAGGCAAATAATTTTCTCATATAACGTTTTAAACGTCAAGTATTCATATTTAAATTGCTAGGAAGGAAGATAATATCATCCAATCTCTACATTCCAAAAGATTATATTCATGAAAAAGCAACATAAAAAAATTCTTCGAAGAAAAATAGTTTGCGGGTAGACCCGAAATTTTACTCGCGGGACAAAAATTAATGCTAACTTGACCCGAACCCGTCCTGCAAAGCGAGTAATCCGCATGTACCCGATCCGATGCAGGATTTTAATCTGTGTGTATGTCAGTCTGTTATCAGTTTAACTCAAAAAAAAAAAAAAAATGAAAGTCCAAACACGGCGTTCTGAATTTGTATCACGTGGGGATGCTACTTGAAAATTTTTAATGAGATCGAACGAACGGCTCGTGTACAGGGAAATGCAAAAGTGTTTAAATACATGACGTCTATGAGTGAAATTTCTGGTTGGTACGCCTTAACATTTCCACACTGCACTATACAAAATGAAATTAATATCTATTTTTTATAAGCCTAAAAGCATGTTTCACATAGAGTGCTATATTGAAAACATTTATCCTGGTTTACAGAGCCACCCAAAAGAATTTGAATATATTAGAGCAATAGCTGGAAGTTGCTTGTAATATATTTCAAGTTGTATATAAATTTTATTTACTGCGCCAAATTGAACTACAGTATGTTGTGCATTTACAGTTTATAGCTAAATACAGGACTATCCAAAATGAGTTGAATTGCTTTCAAAAATTCGTTGGTTGTGGGTATTAAGGCCGATTGAATGTTCTAGGGTCCTAGCCTGAGGGGAGTGTCCTCCGTGAGGGTCTTTTTAAGGGGTCTTAGCCCGTATTTACGCAAGTTTTGGAAAATTCGAACGGCTAGGCCAACCAGTGCGACCTGAGATCGAACTTGGCACCTCACGTCTACCAGCTTTAAACGCAGAACCACTCGCCCGCTGGTTGGCTGCTTTCAAAGAATGGTGTGGAAAAAAACGCTCTGAGTAATTTGAAACAGTTCTGACTTTCTAAACGTATATTATATATGAAAGGTATTGTAATGATGATAAAATTACGCTATGAGATTTTAGTGTACCTCTTTATGTTTTGAGATATACTAAATTAATTTCCTGAATTGTTACAGTGATATGCGCATATGTATACTTATGTATGCGGGAGAGTAAACGCGACAACGTCTAAACGCTGAGCTCAGAGTTGGTAATTAAGTTATAGATCACCGTCGCACGAACTGTATAGATTTTGATGAATGTAAGACATACAGTTCTTTTATAGGGTCAAAGAGATATTCTTTCTCAGTACAGTCTATGGAATTAAATTATTTAAAGAGCGACATCGTGAGCGTCTAAATGTCTTATCCGATTCAAGTAAAAGTTTGTAGGTACGTCATAAGTCATCGTCATACTACCTGTGTAGATTTTAATGAGTGTAGGTAGGGAACAGTTTTTTTTTTTTTTTTTTTTTTTAAAGATTACCTTATGGAACAACCTTACGAATATAATTAAATATTAATATCCTCAAAAAAAAAAAAAAAAATCCTTTAATTTCAAGGTTAGATTAACGTATGATACCTTCCAATCTGAAAAATTTCTAATAAAAAATTTGCTTATACGGATTAATTTTTGTCATGAGATTATCAGAAAAACAAAACAAAACAAAAAATAAATTAATTAAAATTAAAATTAAATAAAATAAAAACGAATTTTATCACAGAAAGTATAAAAGTATTTCTGAGAGAAAATATCACAAAATTTTAGCGTACTGTGGACATTATAAGTTGAGAATGAAAACTCTGAAGATTATCACCACTGAATTTAAAAAATAACACAAACATAGCAGAATGTTTTTATTGCTGCTTTCACGCTGCACTCGTTTATACTTTTCTTCGTTTAATAATGAGTCACAAGTTCAATTATTTCAATTTCGACAACAGGTATTTTTTTTTTCCTTTTTTTTTTCTTTTTTTTTTTAACAATGCTATTAATCCTCATCATTTTTAATTCGTAGTGTTATTCAATGTCTTTTTCTCCTTCAGACTTACTAGTCCAGTTAAATTAAATAATTATATCCTGAGTTAATTAATGAGTTATCCTGAGTTATCACTTTCTGCGTTATCCTGAATAATTATATCCTTAGTTAATTAAATAATTATATCATGGGAAAAAAAAAATATATATATGTATATATATTTAATTTCAAGATTAGATTAACGTTTTATACCTGCCAATCTGAAACATTTCTAATAAAACATTTGCTTATACGGATTAATTTTTCTCGTGAGGTTATCGAGAAAACATACGAAAAAAATATATATATGTATAAATAAATAAATAAAATAATTAAACAAATAATTAAAAAAGAATTTTATCACAGAAAGTATAAAAGTATTTCTGAGAGAAAATATTACAAAATTTTAGCGTACTGCAGACATTGTAAGTTGAGAATGAAAACTTTGAAGATTATTACCACTAAATTAAAAAAAAAAAAAAAAAAAAAAAAAAACTAACATAGTAAAGTGCTGTTATTGCTGCTTTCATGCTACACTCGTTCCTACTTTTCCTCGTTTAATGATCAGTCGTGCGTTCAATTCCTCTCTCTCTCTCTCTCTCTCTTTTTTTTTTTTTTTTTTTTTAAACAATGCTATTTATCCTCATTTATCATTCGATGTCTTTTTCTCCTCTAGACTTAGTCCAGTTAACTTTAATAACAGACATTGCATTTATTTATAATGAATAATTAAATTTTGCTGCAATTTATTTTTAAATTCTCTTACTCATTTATAGTAGAGAATGGTAGAATTTCCAAGATTTGAGTTTTGAACTTTACACGTTTTGAGGTTTCCTGAATACGGAAATCAAGTGTCTGGCGATTGGTCCATGTGTGTTGGCCTGTTGTCAGTATAACTCAAACACAAATATTAGTAGAAAGTCTACATTCTATGTCCTAAATCAGTATCATATGGTGATATTTTATGAAGCTTTTATTAAAATCGAACAAATGGTTCATGTACAGGGACGTTCAGAAGAATACAAATACATTATGACTAATGGCGAAATTTCTTGTTTGTACATTTTAACATTTTTGTGCTGCATTAAACAAAATAATTTAAACTTTTATTAAGTAACATATTAAGTAACATATAAAAATTAAGTAACATATTTAATAGCAGAATTAAATTAGAAATATCAGATGTCTTGGCAGGATCTGAGTAATTCACGAGCCGAGTCGACTTCAATCACAAAATATTGCTTTAGGTTAATTTCTTAAAAAAAAAAAAAAAAAAAAAAAAATCTTTTGAGGGGAGAAAAAAAAAATGCAAATTTTTATTAACTAAATGCGGAGAAAATGTATCATATATTGAGTATGCACAACGAAGCGTTTCAACAGTTTTACAAAGCCATATATTTCAATTTAATGTTTTTAAAGTTATTTTTATTTTTCGCGAAAAGGGTGATTTTATTACAGAAAGAAAAAAAGAAAAAAAAGGAGAAGACTTTTGACAGAATATATTATAACAACCTTACGAATAGAATTAAATAATTATATCCTGGAAAAAAAAAAAAAAAAAAAAAAAAAAAAAATGTTTCAAGGTTAGATTAACGTTTTATACCTGCCAATCTGAAACATTTCTTATAAAAAATTTGCTTATACGGATTAATTTTTCTCTTGAGATTATCAGGAAAACATAAGAAAAAATTATGTATATATATATATATATATATGTGTGTGTGTGTGTGTGTGTGTATAAATAAATAAATAAATAAAAATGAATTTTATCACAGAAAGTATAAAAGTATTTTTGAGAGAAAAAAATTACAAAATTTTATCGTACTGCTGGCATTATAAGTTGAAAGTGAAAACTTTGAAGATTATTACCACAAAAAAAAAAAAAAAAAAAAAAACACTAACATAGTAAAATGTTGTTAATGCTGCTTTCACGCTACACTCGTTCCTACTTTTCCTCGTTTAATGATCAGTCGTGCATTCAGTTATTTCAACCTAAAACGACAGTAGTTTTTTTTTCTTTTTTCTCTCTCTCTCTCTCTCTCTCTTTTAACAATGCTATTTATCCTCATTTATCATTCGATGTCTTTTTCTCCTCTAGACTTAGTCCAGTTAACTTTAATAACATAACATACATTGCATTTATTTATAATATGTAATTAAATTTTGCTGCAATTTATTTTTCTCTTTCTCATTTATGGTAGAGAATGGTAGAATTTCCAAGATTTGAGTTTTGAATTTTACACGTTTTGAGGACCCCTGAATACGGAAATCAAGTGTTTGGCGATTGGTCCATGTGCGTTGGCCTGTTGTCAGTACAGCTCAAACACAAATATTAGCAGAAATTCCATATTCCATGTCCTAAATCTGTATTATATGGGGATATTTTATGAAGCTTTTATATTAAAATCGAATAAATGGTTCATGTACAGGGACGTTCAAAAGAATGCAAATACATTATGACTAATCGCGAAATTTCTCGTTTGTATATTTTGACATTTTTGTGCTGCAGTAAAGAAAATAATTAAAAAATTTATTCCATATAACATGTAAATATGTATCGTATAGAATATTGTTTAAAAAATGTTCATCATTCATCTACAGACAAAAAAAAAAAAAAAATCAAATCAGATTTATTAGGAGATATATCTCGAAGCTTTTTACAACTGCTTTTCAAATTGAGTTATGAGATTCTCTATGCGCTAAACATGATTACACTACATGGAGCATATACAGTGAAACTTGAATAATTCGAACTTGTTTAATTCGAAATTCTGGATAATTCGAATATTTTACTCGGTCCCTTGAATTTTGCATTAAAATAATGTTAAAAAATCGGGGATAATTCGAATTCTATTTTGGATAATTCGAATTTTTCATACGATTACCTTTAAAATATTACTGTAAAATTTGTTCCCGAGATTTTTCTCAGCTAATGTATTTTAGCAGTCTTTCAAAAGAAATATAAGGAAATACAAGAGAAGTCCCTAGCTAGTGCATCAGAAGATATGGTGCATATACATGAACTTCGAGGGTTTTTTTTAATTGAATGTCATGTCTAATGAAGAAGATTCTATTTTTGTATCAAGTCACATGCTATTACACAAAGATTGTACTTAAAGAAGAAATAAAAAATATCTGACAACTTTTAAAAAAGTGTTGAATAATTAAGCTCGTAAAAAATATTGTTTTAATGGAAGGGGGATGTAGCAGTATTCTTTAGATATAAAGTTTATGTGTTAAATCTTTGATCGTAGAGTTTTAATTTTTTAATTTCTTTTTTTTTAACAAAATAGTATGTGTAATTCGAATTTTTGGATATTTCGAATTTTTCTCTGGTCCCTTCAACTTCGAATTATCCAAGTTCTACTGTACTATATACAGGGCTACTCAAAATTTAACGGACACATTATTTTTTTAACAAGTATAGTTTATCAAAGTGCTGCAGGAAATTATACCGTGCTGAGAGAAATTGGTTAGTAGTAATAGTTACTTCCTCCTATCCAGATAGTAAAAACAAAATGTTGATCGGAGTCCTGTTATTTTAGGTTGATTTTTTGCCATAATTACGCCTTTTGTGGTCTCCTGAATATGCATATCAAATTTTTAGTAACTATTCTTTTTTATCTATTTTCATTATAACTTAAAAACAGGTAAATGAAAAAAAATAAATTCTATGAATATTTTAATCTCATACAAATTCATTTTACATAGTATGATTTTTAAAAGAAATTTTATATATATATAAATCTGTTAAATATAAACTTTAATTTAGCGCACATACTAATTAATTAAGCAAAAATAAAATCTTTAGTTTACCCTCATGTTACAGGTACGGGAAAATTTAAGTATTCGTTGAAATTTTTATTTATTTATTTATTTATTTATTTACATTTTTATTTTTTCCACTTAACGTTTTGATATACAAAGAATGCGAAACATCAAAATATTAATGTGATGTCCGCAGGCAAGTTAGTTTACTTGTTAAGTTTGTTGTATGGATTTTATTTTAAGAATGAACGTTCTTAAGGAAAGGGGATCTGTTTTAAAATATTTTATAGGATAGCATCCAGAACCCTTTTAAATTTAAACATTTTGCTTTAAAAAATTTCATAAGTTATTCGAAATTAATTTTTCTTAACATGACAGGATACAAAAGATTTTCCCATAAACATGCAGTATGAGGATTAGTTTCATCGTAAGTATCTCAGAAATGGTTTAGAACCAAGTACGCACCAACAAATATTTTATATATAATTAAATAAAAGTAATTTCATAAAGAAAAATATTCAACGTTAAACTTCAACGTTTTTAGCAAAATTTTTTTATGAGAAGAAATTTTATTTTAAATTATTTGATTAGTTTTGTGTATTTATTTTTTCATTAATCTGTTAGTTTATTAACGATTCCATATCTGTTAATTTTTCAAATGTGAGGGGACTGAAAAATATGAAATAATTCTGTTAGACATTTTGCTTGTTTGACTTATTCTATGTATGTCTAATAGAATTTATTTTAAGTCATTGATGAAAAAATTAAACTTCCGATATATTTAGAATTTTCCTTTGCCTATATAATTTAATAGGAAAATATTGTACTGATATATTTTTTCAAATGTTATTTGATTTAAAAAGTCAGAGTCTTAGAATAAATATAATTAATAAATTTTACGTAGTTAGTTCAAATTTGTTATTTTGAAGATCACATAAGAATATTGTTTTAAAATTTTGGATGGAAATTTGGATGAAAATTTGGATGAAAATTTTTTGATTGATTTGATTTTTTTTTTTTTTTTTTAATCTAATAACAGCTGTAACTGAATTTTTTTTTTCAAATGTGAGGGGACTCAGAAATATGAAATAATTCTATTAGACTTTTTTTCTTGCTTGATTTATTGATGGTAATTTTCAGTTTAAATTCAGTAAAAAAAAAAAAAAAAAAAATGTGCTAATATATTTTTTAACGTATATATATATTGTAATCAAAAAGTCAAAAATAAATAAATAAATTATGAAATATAATACCAATAAACTTGAAATAAAATCTTCACTTACTCATCGAATAAATATATCCTGCAGAATAAATTTTAATGACGAGGCGAGCTTGCTTGTTCTACAGTTTAATCCAAAGTAAAGCAAAGCAGACGATTATCGTTTGCCTTTTATATAGTACTGCACTAAAATTGCAACCTTTGAATGTTCATGGGGTTAGATCATTTAACTATTGACTGAAGATGAAAAAGATAACGAATGTTGTTATAATTTTTGTAAATATTTTGTGGCAATGGCATATAAAATATTCTGTTCATCAGTGGCATATTGAATATGTATTGTTTAAGCTTCTTGATGATGATTATTTTTACTTTCTCTCATCTATATAAAACGTAGAAAATACTGTTTTAAGATGAAATTTTTAATAATAAATATTTTGCTGTAACTACACAGTAAACTTGTCCTGCATCCAACCCGTAACCCGACCTACGACCAGAAAGAACGTATCATTCAATTTAAATTATATAAGAAACTGTATTAAAATTATTCTATTTCACGAAGTACATTTATATTATTGAACACATTTTCGAGAGAATTAATTATTACGTAAATGTTACAAGTATATAATATTAAAAGTAGTGAATAGGTAAAATTATATTAAAAATAACTAGTCAAATCATAAGCAAAATTTCAGTGTATAATATTACAAAATTTCTTGTGCATTACATTTAACTTTAAAAAATCAACTGTTCATTCAAAAAAAAAAAAAAAAAAAAAAAAGTAAAATAAAGATGCAAATATACTCTGGAAGATAAATAATTTTCTCGTATAACATTTTAGACGTCAAGTATTCATATTTATGGATTTCTTGTGGATATAGAGCTAAAGCACCCCTTTCTAAGCGAAAACGCAATGAAAAACATACTTACAGGAAATTTCATTAGTTGTACAGATTTATTTGTTCATAATGTTAAAGCTCAAGTACAAAGTTAAAAAGAAAAGAAACTAAAAGTTTATCGCGCTGAAATTTTAGACAATGAAATGGATTTTCGTCTGAAAATAGAATCTGGCATGAAAAATGGATGTATATATTAAAAAAATTCCATTATTTAATGGTAGAGCTATATAAATTGAACTCTAAGCATCAATAAACACATTAGTATGGAAACATAAACACCCATTCAAATATTTAGGTGATCTGCACATATTATTCACTGTCTACAATTTTTTACCTGTAAGTACGTCAATTCCTATCGCAAAAACTCCCGCGTTTATATTATTCTTTCAGTTCTGTATATCATTTAAATAATCAAGTCAGCTTTATATATGTATATATAAATACCGACTTTTAATTAAATATTATATTCTGTAAAATCTGTAGGGAAAATGCTACCTCAAATATTCTAAAATGTCAATGCATTTTCGACCTTGAATTTAATTAAATGATATTTTATTATTATTATTATTATTTTACACAAAATATGTAATATTCAAAGATATTTTTAAACTGTGAACTCAAAAACCCTTTTTATAGATTATTTGTGAAAATCCGTTGAAAATTTGAAAAATAAATAAATAAATAAAATAAACAAGGGTGCAAGAGTTTCTGCCTGAAGACGGAACATTAACGCCAGTAATCTTTATCAGTAATTTCTATCCTATTTGTGCAGTAATTTATTGGGATAGAAATTATTGATAAAGAGTACTGGTGTCGGTGCTTCTTTCTGAGACGGAAACTCTTGAAACCTGCGAATCAATTGAGCCGGAAAGGGGTTAAAACTAAATTTTATAAAAGCGATTAGCTTAACGGCCCTCTTCACTTACCGTCGCCGGAAGCCCGAGCCAATGTTATTCTATGGGGAAATTTTCTTTACAAATAACTTATTAACTAATACGTATTTTTAAATTCTGTTTTCACATTAAGACAATTCCCAACCGTTAAATTGACGGACATTTTAAAAAAATGTATTTTTTTAATTTTTAATATTTTACTTTGAAATTGCAAAATGAAAAATATTCACACATTGAAAATTTGTATTTTGCAGCTTCAAAATAAAATAAAAAAATAATAAAAAAATAATTTTTTAGAAAAGGTTCGTCCACTTAACAGCTGGGAATTTTCAGAATGTGAAAACAGAATTTAAAAATACGTATTAGTTAATAAGTTATTTGCAAAGAAAAATTTCCCATAGAATAACATTAGCTTCGGCTTCCGGCGGCGGTGGGTGAAGAGGGCCCTTAAGTGATTATCTATTTGAAAAACCAATTTTTAAAGAATTTTGCACATTTATATATTCTCCAGCTCGTTTTAAAAAAATTTCTTGACGAAAAAAAAAAATGAAGTTCAAAAACTTGTCAAAACATCTAATTTTACGTTAATTTAAAAATGCTCACATTTTCTAAATAATTAAATTAGAAATTTCATTTTTATATTAAATTAAAACTCTCGCTGATATAAATATTTTACTTTTTGTTTTATTTTTCTGCGATGTTTGGTTTTTCAAATTTTTTAAACTTTACAGAAAAAGAGTTTGTCGATTTAACATGGAGAATTTGGTTTCTGCATAATAAGCAGCTAACGGTCTTGTGTTACTTTCTGTCGATTGTATTATTGGCGCGTTCTGTTGTTATTGTAATGGTTGTTTGTTTGTTTTGTTTTTTGACGACCGTTTCTGATTGATAATAAAACATTCAAAACAAATAATCGCCCGCAATGCGATAACTGACAAAAAAATTAACCTTTGCCCAACAATTAGCCGCCACATCTTTGCCACAGATTCTTATACTCCCGTGATAAAGCAATGCTCCGTCAACTGTAGTAATGTCTATGAATTTGTGTCAAAAAGTTGTCAGAAATGTAAATATAATAGCAGTTGAGCAAAATGAGGTCAAAATCTAAATATGACAGAACGTTATAACACTTATTTAACTACTCTTAACCCATTTCCCTTATTTAAATTTGAAAAACTTCTGGACACACCATAAAATTAATGAAAGCACTACTGGTTTCGAAAAGACGTGAGCTTTCTTCTTCAGGTGTAAAAACACGTGCTACTGCCTTGGAGACAAAAGCAAGACTCCACTTGCTGCCTCCAAGACAGTAGCACGCGTTTTCGCACCCGAAGAAGAAAGGCGACGTCCTTTTTTTTAACCGGTAGTGTTTTCTTTAATTTGATGGTGTGTGAAGAAGTTTTCATGTTTAGAGCATTTCACTTAATTATTTTTGTAGTAATTAATTAATTGCCATCCAACAACAGGCATAACCTTCAAACAACTGACATAAGAATATTGAAAATCAGTTGTAAAACTATTAAAACAAAGCCATAAGCTTTCAACTAATCCTGGACCCCTAAAGCTTAAGAATTATTATTTCTTACTTTGCCATTTTGACCTCATTGATAACATTATGCGTCAACTAAATTTTTTAAAAAAAATTGTAATAATTATATTTTACGAGATAAACTCAATGGTTTTTATTGTAAAAATTGCTTCAAGTAAGAAATATTTAATTTAAATAATTTGTTACACGAGTGCATTATATGAGTCACGAGAATTCACAATATCAGTTTAAAAAGCGACTATAATTTATAACTTTTCGCAGTTTTCCAACACTTTCATTTTGTTCCACAAGAATTATTATTTTTTTTTCTTTTAAATCATTTTTTTTGTATCGAAATATAAATCAAACTAATTGAATTATATAATAAATGGATCTCGTAGCCGAAAATAGCAATATGGCTGAAAATTTGGAAGCCACTGCTGGATCAAATAAAGATGCAAGTGCTGAAATGTCTGTTACAAACGAAAGTAATGCCAGTTCTATATCCAGCAAACAAATAAAAAATATGAAGTATAAAGCTGAAAAGGAAAGCTTAAAAGTCAAGAATATTGAAGATAAAAAACTGAAAGTGTCTGAGAGCAAAAGCTTGAAGAGAAAAGCTGCTCATCCTCCAACTTCTGAAATGGTTCTCGATTCTCTTAAAGCTCTAAAAAAGCGTAATGGCGCCACATTTGAAGACATTAAGAAACAAATAGAAGAGAAGTATCCAGTTAACATGAAAGTATTGAAGCACCATGTCAACAAGTTTTTGCAGAAAAGTGTTGATAATGGAACACTTGAGAAAATCGACGGTGCTGGCACAGAAGGAAGATTCAAAATACAGAAATCGGAAAGCATTAAGAGACATTCACAAGAATTGCGTCGGAAAGAGCTGAAAAAGAAACCAGCTAAGAAACTGATTGCACCAAAAAAGCAGCGAAAAAACTAGCCTAAATTATTTCATATCCAAATTTTCTACGCAGGTGATGGAATAAGACACAGTTAATTAAAAATTGTAAATTACTTGTCTTTTAAATGTGCAGAATTTTTCAGTTCAATTTTATCAATGTTTGTAAAATAAAGTTTTTGGAATAATCTAAAGTATTTTCTCTCTTTTTTTTAAATGTCGCAGTTTGTTTTATTGTATATAACTTTCGTAATATTAGAACAGGCAATAATTAATAATATAAAATCTACTCAAAAGAAAAAAATAAATAAGTAAAAAGAAAAGAAAATTAAATTTGTATCATTCAAAAATTTCTGATGAAAATGGCATCTTTTTAAAATTTTTTTAAATTTATTTATTTATAATTAAAATATTAACCTCGTTTAATCAAATAATCTTTTATCTTTATCTTTATTTTTATTTTATCGTTCAGTTTGCCATTTTTTTTTTTTTTTCTTTCTAGAGTTTTGAAATTCAAAATGCAATCATTTTTACAGCAAAAACAACTTAATCTAACGCATACACATGATAACTAACACATATCTATCCGCGATTGTAATGATCGATAGATGGCGCTTTCTCAACACTGCAGTTGTTAGTAAACAGAGCCACGTGTGTTCCATTAGTGTTCTTTTTACTATAATTTCTCCGCCATTACATTATGGAAAATTGATTGCTTTTGGAAAAAACACTTCAGTTTATTCAAAGTTCGATGGGAAGTAGATTTTTAACTGGAGTTGAACAAATATTAGTTTCAAATCATCTGATTAATTCTTTACTTCCATTAGCCGAAGCAACTGAAATTTTAAATTTGTCATTTGGAAATAAATGGAAGCCCAATTCTGGATTTCTTGATCCTTTGGAGTTACATTGTAGCACACAACAGTATGTGTTATCTTTTTTACCGTATTTATTCATTTTTATTCAATAAATATATGTGAAACTAAATATCGGCAAGCAATGGCTGCTGTATGGAATTCGAATTAAACCATGTCTATTGTAATTTCACCTTAGCCCACCAGAGGGCGAGCATTTCATTACAATCGCGGATACCCAAATATGGGTATTAAAATCGGGAAATAATTTTCCTCGATTTTTAATGATTTTTTTACAAAAAATCCA
The DNA here is from genome assembly GCA_963930645.1 of Salticus scenicus. Classification (NCBI taxonomy): domain Eukaryota; kingdom Metazoa; phylum Arthropoda; class Arachnida; order Araneae; family Salticidae; genus Salticus; species Salticus scenicus. Next base: position 305,449,432 of record OZ005655.1, read on the forward strand.
ATGGGCAATTAACATAGGGATTTTTTTTTCCTTGCATCCACGGACGGCCAGTGACATCATCGCTTCGCATGCGTATTAAGTATATTTCTTCAATTAAAAAAAAAAAAAAAAAAAACTTTAGATCTATAATGACGTCAATTTTACCCTGGAAGTTTAATTTTTCACAAAGTTTTATATCGGTTTTAATATTTACGCGTGAATTTCTTTTCATTAAAAAAAAAAAAATTTAATCAACTCGTAAGCTTTTTTGGCAACAATTAAAAATTTAAATAAATTATCTATTTTTGTCTAAATAATTATAAGATTAAAAAAAAAAAAAAAAAAAAAAAAAACTTATACCATATTTTAAATTTTCTGATGAAGCATAGAGCTGTTATCAATGTACATAAAATTTTTAAAGTGATAATGACGTCAATTTTTGTGAGATGCATAATTTAACTTTTTATAATTTTTTAACGTTCACGTTTAATTAAATGTATTTATTTTTATGTCGAAAAAAAATGAACTCATATTTATTTTTTGGCAACAATTAAATTATAGCTAATATTTTAATGGCTATTTTAACGCTATTAGGATGTTATTATTTTATTATTTTAATTAATTATAAGAAAACTAATCGAACATTCGAAAATCGGACTTCGAAGTATTGTGTTGTCTTGTCACCGAGTTCTGAGCTACTGTGAAAGTTTCAAATATCTAGCTAGTAGGGAAGTTAATTAAAATTCAATTGCAAGATTTGTACCGGACAAACCAACATACAAACAAATAAATTCGATTGCAAGATTTGTACCGGACATCAAACAAACAAACAAGAATAGAAGTTATTAAAAACATGGTAATAAGGGCTGCTTCAACATTTTAGATATTGTCTGTTTCGATACTGATTATTTTTCATTTTCTTTTCTTTTTCTTAAAAAAAAAAAAAAAACTAATAGTTCTCTGTACTAAACTAAATTCTGCTTTTGCCAGAATTTCATCAAAATCATTTTTTTTTTTTTTTTAATTAAATATTATTAATTCCCTACCGCATTTCAGAATGTAAAAATCGAGGAAAAAAGGCCATAGGAAAATGCATGGGATGAGAAGAGGAAAAAAACTCACAATGTCAAGTGTGTGGAAAAAAAAAAAATTATACAGACACGACATTATTTCATTATTTAAAACATGAAAATCTGACATTCACAGATTTTAATTTAGTGCCAGAGGCCTACTGCTAAACTTGTTAATATCGACAAATTCTTCTTTAGTTAATTCGTGACGATCTAAATTCCATGATAAAGTTTTCATTAAATCAAACCAATGTGTTTCAGCTGCAGATATTGTAACAAATAACGTTGGAAGTCCAAACTGTCTTATAGCCGCAAAACAACGTTTTTTTCTCTTTTTCCCAATGGGGGGGAGGTGTGCCTTGGGGGGGACTCATGTCAAAGGTGTGCCTTGAAGGGGGGACTCATGTCAAAGTTGTACCTTGGGGGGGACTCATGTCAAAGTTGGGCCTTGGGGGGACTCATGTCAAAGTTGGGCCTTGGGGGGACTCATGTCAAAGTTGTACCTTGGGGGGGGGACTCATGTCAAAGTTGGGCCTGGGGGGGACTCATGTCAAAGTTGGGCCTTGGGGGGACTTCATTCAATAAATCCCCATTCAATAAACCGACTGAAATAGGCCCTTAGCATACTATTAAGAGTGTATTATAAAAATTCGACAACGCTGTACCGACTGAAATAGGGGTACCTTGGGGGGGGACTCATGTTAAAGTTGTGCCTGGGGGGGGGGGGACTCATGTCAAAGTTGTGCCTTGGGGGGACTTCATTCAATAAATCCCCATTCAATAAACCGACTGAAATAGGCCCTTAGCACTATTAAGAGTGTATTATGAAAATTCGACAACTGTACCGACTGAAATAGGCCTCTAGCACTAAAAAGCTAACACTGGAAGGAATAAAAGGTGAAAATTGACATTAGAAAAAGCCATCTAAGCTCGGGAAAGGATTGGGCTCGGAGCCCTGAAGCTATCGTCGAGGTTTTGTTACGTCTCGTCCGGTATGTGACTTTTGTCTATTTCTGTATGTGTATGAATGGCACTGTAGTTTTCAAACAAATAAACCAATCTTAATGTTTTTTTTTTATTTTTTTACTGGTAGGCTGATTCAATTTGGATGGTTCTTACCTATGTTTAATTAAATTCTGTTCGACAAATATTTTTAAATAATTATTTAATAAAATGAGAATATTTTTCAGGATACTTTAAATTGAAATTTTAGTTTCCGATCTACCAATGTTCCAATTCTTGCCTCTTCTCAGATAAGTTCGCAATTTTTGATAGAACTATTAAAAAGCTTATTATCATTACTAGTATATAACCCCGTCAAAAATGGCGGAATGTGAAATCAATTAAGGTAGTGAATCAAAGAAGGCTTTGCCTGCTTCGCTGGTCACTATATTTAAAGGAAACTATTTTCTATATCGCTTTATAAACAATAAATAAATAAATAAATAAATAAAATCATGAAATTGCTCAAAAGCCCGCTTTTTGTCAGCGACCTACTCATTCGCAGACCCTCGGGTGCCTGTCCCTATTGCCTGTGACAATAGCTTACCAGTGGGCTTCCATTTGGGTGCTTATCAGATGACAGTTTCGAAACGGACAGTGTCGAAAAAAATTGAAGTAGCAATTTTATTTTTGAATCCCAGTTACATAAGAACAACACTATACTTAGTGTACATGATATTTTCCTTCACATTATTTTCTGTATTTATCTGATTTATTCGAATAACTATAAAATGACAACAATTTCACGCCAAATATAATATTACAATGTGCTAGGATCGGCTACATCTATCGCGTGAGACAATTAAATTTTTGTGGTTATACTAGTAGTTGAATTAGTTAATAGTAGCTGGTATATAAAAAATAAATAATTGAAAAAAATACGTGTGGCACTCGAGGACTGCCGCGGTAAAGCTATTGCATAGCATTTTTTTTCAACTTATGCAATTATAATTATTTATTTAATTTATTTATGCAGTATTTTTTTTTCTTTGATATTAATTCAAGTTTTTTCTTTGATATTAATTCAAGTTACACTTTTTGAGCGTGGTGACCGATAAGAAAACAAATTTTTTTCTTTTATTGAATAAATGAGAATATATCCGCAATGAGAATATATCAAAAATATCCGCAATCGATTTGTAGGTATCGAAAACCTCGATGTACCAAATTTGAATGATCTAACTCTATTTTTTGAGAAAAGGTATTTTAATAGGTTTTTAAAGGCCTGCAAGTCGAATGGGGATATTCCAGTTTTTTCTTTGATATAATTTCAAGTTACACTTTTTGAGCGTGGTGACCGATAAGAAAACAAATTTTAATAGAGAAAACGTATTTAATAGGTTTTAAAGGCCTGCAAGTCGAATGGGGATATTCAAGTTTTTTCTTTGATATTAATGAATAAGATAACAATAATGATAAGAAAACAAATTTTAATAGAGAAACGGTATTTTAATAGGTTTTAAAGGCCTGCAAGTCGAATGGGGATGTTCAAGTTTTTTCTTTGATATTAATTCAAGTTACACTTTTTGAGCGTGGTGACCGATAAGAAAACAAATTTTAATAGAGAAAAGGTATTTAATAGGTTTTAAAGGCCTGCAAGTCGAATGGGGATATTCAAGGTTTTTCTTTGATATTAATGAATACGATAACAATAATGATAAGATAACAATAATGATAAGAAAACAAATTTTAAAAGAGAAAAGGTATTTTAATAGGTTTTAAAGGCCTGCAAGTCGAATGGGGATATTCATTTTTTTTCTTTGATATTAATTCAAGTTACACTTTTTGAGCGTTGTGACCGATACGAAAACAAATTTTAATAGAGAAAACGTATTTAATAGGTTTTAAAGGCCTGCAAGTCGAATGGGGATATTCAAGTTTTTTCTTTGATATTAATGAATAAGATAACAATAATGATAAGATAACAATAATGATAAGAAAACAAATTTTAATAGAGAAAAGGTATTTTAATAGGTTTTTAAAGGCCTGCAAGTCGATTGGGGATATTCAAGTTTTTTCTTTGATATTAATTCAAGTTACACTTTTTGAGCGTGGTGACCGATAAGAAAACGAATTTTAATAGAGAAAAGGTATTTAATAGGTTTTAAAGGCCTGCAAGTCGAATGGGGATGTTCAAGTGTTTTCTTTGATATTAATTCAAGTTACACTTTTTGAGCGTGGTGACCGATAAGAAAACAAATTTTAATAGAGAAAAGGTATTTAATAGGTTTTAAAGGCCTGCAAGTCGAATGGGGATATTCAAGTTTTTTCTTTGATATTAATTCAAGTTACACTTTTTGAGCGTGGTGACCGATATAAAACAAATTTTAATAGAGAAAAGGTATTTAATAGGTTTTAAAGGCCTGTAAGTCGAATGGGGATATTCAAGGTTTTTCTTTGATATTAATGAATAAGATAACAATAATGATAAGATAACAATAATGATAAGAAAACAAATTTTAATAGAGAAAAGGTATTTAATAGGTTTTAAAGGCCTGCAAGTCGAATGGAGATATTCAAGTTTTATCTGATCTACTTTATACACAAATTTTACGCGTACAGCTATTCACTGTTGTACATAGATGATAGATACCTATACACCTATATACTTTCTCACAAAGAGCTGCTTATGTATTCGTCCGATTTCGGAGCAGCTCGGCTCGATCTGTGCGAGCTTCGTACAGCCGAAGTCTACCGAACTGTGTTAGGTTTTTTTTTTCGTTAAGGAATTTTTCGATTCGGTCGCCGCGCTCAAAGCCCGCGATAAAAGCTATACAATAGCTTAATAATTAAATACGTAAATCTGATCATAGTATAGCCTTAATATAGCTCCCCCTTGTCGACTTTTGAATTTTTATCGTCCTTTTAAACAAAAATACATAATTTATGCAATTATTTTTTCTGTTTCTTTCTTTCTCATTTCCTTTCTGTTTTTCAATATTTTATAATTTATCTATATTTTTCATGCGCTACTTGGCTTAATGTGGCTTTCACAAAAGTAGAGTCCTTGGCGAAAAATGTCCAATCTATTTCAGCATCAAAATTTTAAAATATTATCCAGGATTATCAATGAATTAGCTTTCATGCCAAGCGCGATTCATCTGCGCCAAAAACATACTATTTAAACAAAACAAAAAATTAAAAAAATCTAAAATTGAAGTATATTATAAAAGGTTATGTTTGTTTTCTTGCTCCATTTTCATATTTTCATTATTTCGAAATCATAAGCAAATTTAATATTTTATAATTTTTTGTTTTTCGCATGAAAGCATATTTCATTTTAAGCTTAAAAAAAAATAATAAATAAATAAATAAATAAAAATAACTGTTTTTTTTTTTTTTTTCTTTGCAACAATTATAAATTTAAATGTCCACTTTTGAAGTTATTACCAGGTTATTATTTTCCTTTAATTAATTTTAAAAAATCTAATCAAAACTTCGTTACAAATAAGGTACCAAATGAAAGGGGCGAATTTTCTGAATCCTCCGCACTAAACAGCTTACCTATCGGATAATTAGATTTTTCTTTAATTAACTAAAGTATGAAAGGCAACTTGCTATATAGATGAGTATGAACCGGAATCGTCACCTCTCTTGCAAATTATATAAATAGATTTTTATTTAATTTTTAACTGATTTTAATTGCTATGCAGTGTCCAAAAGTCCCCAATCTCGTTAAAAATTAAAGACTCTGTAGAAAAATTATATTTAATTAAATTTAAGGTTAGCCACACATTCACATTTTGTATCATTATTCACTCATAAAAATAATTACATTAAAAATAAAAGATTCCTTTTAATACATATATATTTTCTGTCCTTCTGCCTTTTTTAGGCAATGTATGAGGGAAAAAAAAAAAAAAAAAAATCTTATGGTGTCAAGAAGGCATTCAAAAGTTCCTTTATTTTTATGAACTTTTCTATTCTTTTATGTAATGTAATCTTTTTTGTATTAAAAATTCTTATAAAAGAAAGTTGTTAATCCTGACAGCTTCTTAAAATTCCAGTTAAACAATAGACGCAGTAATTTGTATAGATCCCTATACTCTCAACTACAAAATATTGCTTCTAAGAGGCAACAATCACTAGAGTGATAAAATTTCTTGTTAAGGGACCTCTTCATTCACCGCCGCCGGAAGTCGAAGCTAATGTTATTCTAAGGGAAATTTTTCTTTGCAAATAACTTATTAACTAATGCACATTTTTAAACTCTGTTTTAACATTCTGAAAAATTCTCAGCTGTTAAATGGACGGACCTTTTTAAAAAAATTATTTTTTTAATTTTTTATATTTTATTTTGAAGCTGCAAAATACGAATTTTCAATATGTGAATTTTTTTCATTTTGCAATTTCAAAATAAAATATTAAAAATTAAAAAAAATACCTTTTTAAAAAAGGTCCGTCCATTTAACAGTTGGGAACTTTCTGAATGTGAAAACAGAATTTAAAAATATGTATTAGTTAATAAGTTATTTGTAAAGAAAATTTCCCCATAGAATAACATTGGCTCGGACTTCCGGCGACGGTAAGTGAAGTGGGCTGTTAAGTGAATGAGAGGTAAATCGGAATTTTATGCAGTCGGCAGCAAAATTATTGAAACGCTAGCAATAATTCTTATTTAAAAGATGGGCACCTAATAATGTTTTGTTAAGTAAATTTTTGTCGGGTCATGATCTTAATCTTTACGCTGCTTATAAAAAAGTAGGTTGATGATAAAAATTAGCGATCAAATTAAAAAACAAATAATAAAATAAAATAAAAATAATGAAAAGCAGGGATATGTATTTCAATAATTTTGCTACCGAATTTTGCATACTCTTGCAAGTATTTCATTTTCTAGGTACCCGAAATTAAACTTTGCCATTTTTTATCTATAGATTCCCATTCTAGAGGTCTGCATAGGCCCGAACCTAACCTGAGGACTGCAACTAGAAGGGCTTGTTGGCCAGACCGAGACGGCAAACGAGGATACATTTTCAAACACAAGCTAGGCTGGCAAAGCAAAAACCAATTTTTAAGTGCGCAAAGCAGTCAAAACACAGATGACTTTTTTATTTGGAAGTCTCCTATAGAAAATTAAATTTCTTTTTTAAATAAAAGTTCAGCATTTTGTGCATATTATAAAAAATTATATGTTACCAAAAATTAAATAAATATCTGTTGCAATTAATGCACATCATATTATTTCATTTGGATATCATTATTCAACCCATTAAAAAACAATCTGGTGTGTCACTCAGACGACTTTCTCTTACCCTGGAATTGAATGCTATAAATACAGGTTAGAGAGATTAATTTTAAACAATCAAACAATTTTAAACAAAACTTTTTTGATTTTTGGTAAGATAACGAGTTCAGTTATATAAATCTATGTTAAAACAATTCAAATTAGGCTTCGGAAGAGTTTTATGTGATAATTAGTTCTGTGTGAGGGGGGGGGCTCAACCCCCGTTTGAATTCTCTTGGGTGTCCCTGTACACGAACCATTTGCTTGATTTCTACGAAAGGTTTAGTGTAACATCCCTATATCATACACATTTAGAATACTAAGTTTGGACTTTCTGCCATGATTTGTTTTTGAGATATGCTTATAACAGACAGACAGACACACACACAGACCAACCGCTAAAAACATGATTTTCGGATTCAGAGGACATTAAAACTTGTAAATATAACAAAAACTCACTTTCGAAAATCTGACCCCAAAACAATATTTTCTCTACCTTATGGGTAAGAGAAAGTAATAAGCATTTTTATCTATTAAATTCTGAATGATTTAATGTTAAAAGTGATGTTTGTGGTATGCAAACCCTTGAACAGAGTGGAAAAGTCGATTTTGAAATCACTTAAACCTAAAAGGTCCAGGCCCTTGTCATTTTTTATTTTCACTTACTATTTAGGTAGGAAAAGTATTGTTTTGGGGTAAAAGTTTCGAAAGTGAGTTTTTGTTATATTTACACATTTTAAGGTCTTCCCCTCCCCCCACCCCGGCCAAATCCAAAAATTATGTTTTTAGCGGTTGGTCTGTGTGTCTGTCTGTTATCAGCATATCTCAAGGACAAATAATAGCAGAAAGTCCAAATTTGGTATTCTAAATGTGTATCATTCTTGAGACAACATATTTTGTTTTTTCATTTATTTACAAAAATTCTGTAAAACTTATACTATATTTCTTAGTTGCAATACATTTGTATTCTCATTCTATATGCTTATATTTTTTACTTTCTCTTACCCATATCACTTAGAAAGTATTGTTTAGAGAAAGATTAGAGAGATTTGGTAGAGAAAGTATTGTTTTTGGGTCAAATTTTCAAAATTGAGTTGTTGTTATATTTTTTCGTTTTGAGGTCCCCTGAATCCAAAAATCATGTTTTTAGCAGTTGAACTGTGTGTGTGTCTGTCTGTTATCAGCATATCTCAAGAATAAATGGCAGCAGAAAGTCCAAATTCAGTATTCAAAATGTGTATCATATAGGGACGCTACACTAAACTTTTCGTTGAGATCAAGCAAATGGTTCGTGTACAGGGACATCCAAGAGAATACGTGGGGAAATTTCGGGTAAGTACAGTGTAACATATGTACAGGGGGACTTAAACAAAACGGAATGAACAAAATTCATTCTATGCATAAAAACACGTTTTGCGTAGATTGTTGTTTGGAAATCATTCATCATTGATTTACAGGGCTACCCAAAATATTTG
>OZ005655.1:306078384-306130884 GCA_963930645.1 Salticus scenicus
CGCAATAACTTTTTCGATAAAATCGTTGCTTATAAATCATTACAAGCGCAAATCATTGACGTTTCAGTAAAAAACTAGAAAATATGAACAGTTTTTTATTTTTATTTATTTATTTTTTTAAAATCATTATACAACAAAATAAACATAGGCAGTATTTTTAAAAGGGCTCGGGCTCATTTTCAAGTGACAATATCGCTTAGGCAAACTTTCGCGTATCTCTTTTCTCGGATAGTGGGCGACGGACAAAGAGGCTTTCCACTCGTCTATTCTCACTCTGCTTGGAGAAATAATAGAGTAAGAAACAAAACTGCCTATGATATCAAAACTTTTATGTATGCACTAAGCATTTTTCCTTTTCCAAGCTGGCGCGATCTCGCACAGCGCACACACAGACTCGGGTCTCCGAGAATCTAAAAAGGAGAGGTTAAATATGAGGTTATAAGATGGCAAGATTTTGCCATATTTAAATCTATAAAAAAAATGTTTTCTGTTACCGTATCGTGTAAGAATTGTATCTATAACTAGACCAAATTTTTACTCGCTACAGTAAAAATTTCACTCGGCAATGGTGAGCTGGCGAGCAGAAATTTCGTGCCTTGCCTATACTATTGAATAAATACTGAAAATCATAAGTATATACTGATTAAATTTTAACATTATTATATTTGAGTTTTTTCATAATACCATAGCTACTTTTAATAATGGAGCTATTAGTTAAACTATCAGTTATATTTTGTAAAATTTTACCTGCCTTATTTACATAAGTATTATAACCACTGGTTACTGTTCGAAATTTTAAAGAGTTTTTGTGAAACGTTGGAGTAAGAAAAACACAAGGAAAATTTATATTACAGTACTGATATTATTTTTTCTGTATTTTGCAGTAATTCTATTTTTAATATCACGAATATTACAATTATTCCTATAATAATTATTATTGTCGTATTTTGTCGAGGATATAACTGCGTAAATGACTTTTTAGGAAGATTTTTTTTTTTATTTTTTTTATACACCCATCGCTTTTTTCCCTTTTCACCAGTATGGATATGAGGGTGATTTCTTAAACTACTCATTTCATTAGTATCACATGTGGGTCTAGGTTCAGTTAACCAACTTAATATTTAAGGGGATTTGGCATCACTAAAGGTTTCTTATAAAAGCTTATATTTTCATTTAATATTTATAAATTGAACTATATTATATATATTCAATAAAATATATATTCGGGCAACATTTCTTATGGTTTTTGATACATTTTCACAGATTTGAATTCTTTAAATTGCGCTTTCTCAGTTTGCATTTTTTCGTGAATTCCTGATCTCCAGCACGTTAAACTTTTTACAGTTAATTAAGAAAATGCTTATTATTTTTCGGATGTTTATTAGAATCTAATTAAAAGCGTTATGGATGCACTCTGAAATTTATGATTTTTTTTAAGGGAAAAAAAAAAATAAAATGTGTGTGTATGTATGTATGTAATAATATTCAAAATAAATATGATTTTTGTTATATTTTATTTTTAAGTTATATATATATATATATATATCTATATATATATATTTAAGGTATTACAAAATCCATCCCTAATTATTTTAAGTAGGTCTTATAACACACTGCCAAAAATATTAAGTATTTTCTTAGATATCTGTAGAAGTGTTAGCATTTTGAGGATTATGAATTCATGGAAAAGATGCAAACCGATTAAACGCAATTTTAAGACTTCAAATCCTTAAAAAAAAAGGACCAAAAACAATATGAATTGTTGCCTAATACATATTTTATTGATCAAACCTAATATAGTTCAATATATATATATATATATATATATATATATATATAACCTGATTCAATTTTAACGCATATCCACCTTTAGCAGCGTAATGATGCTGCAACTTTTCCCATGTGCAGATAGCTATATTTGAGCTTCTGGTGTGTATTAGTGCACCAAATTTTTTTATGAGAGAGGGTTGAACAATACTCATTAGGTACGGGTGCATGTTGACACTTAATGCATCATTTTTCATGATTTGTTTAGTTTTTCGACTTCTTGAAGTGATAAAATAATAGTGAAGATATTTTTCGGATGACGAAGCATATTTTTAGATTCTTTAGCTAGATATACTGTCCTGTTTTTCACAAGCATGCTGTTCTTATTTTTATTGAATAAGTATTATCTATATTCTTTTCATATTCCGTATAAAAGGGCATTTTCCTGAACTGTTAATATATTAATTTTGAACTGTTAATATATTATTTTTAATTACTCATTTTGTCAGAGTTAAGTAAATCGGATAAGTGCAATTGAAAACCTTATAAGAATTTTGATTGCAAAAGTAATAAATGATAAATAAAAAAAAAAAAAGAAGAAGAAGAAGAAGAAGAAGTAAGCAAACACCATACAGATTAATTAAATATTTGTTGCAATTGTTTCGATTCGGAATAATAGCACAACCTTTCATCAAAAGAAATTGCTATTCACAAGCGCAATATCAAAGCAGCACTTACATCTAATTTTTGCCTGAAGAAGCGATATTGCTGTTTTTCAGCCCAAAAGAATTGTTGTGTGATAGTTTTTTTTTTTATTTTTTCAACTTGTATTTTCTTGCAAACACTCATTTTACTTTACTTTTCTTCTTTTCTTTTCTTTTATTTCTTTCTTCTTCTTCTTTTTTTTTTTTTTTTTTTTTTTTTTAATTAAAATAATCTAGAGGTTCTGCTCGTGGATTCAAACTATGTACTGCGCCTGGATATCCGGAAAATTTCTTCTGAATATTAAAGTCCTTTATGTCGGAAGTCCAGGTAAAGGGAATTAGAATATTACCATTATTTTCGTCTAGATCCAAATCGGAATCAGAAACAGTTTCAGCGTTTGGAAATAACACAGAAGGTTCTATTTAATCTGAATTTTTCATCACTATCACTGCTATCATTCGATTTCTTAATTTCATCATCAGAAGATGCAAATAAAATCGCATTAATTTCGTTTTTTTTTACGAAGAAAAGCCATAAACAAATAGAAAGGAATAAGAGAATACAGGATTATCTCAGCGAACAAACTGGGAATAAAAATTTTGTTTCTCACTTCAAAAGCTTTGGGACAAGAAAACCCCCTTCCTTATACCTTTCTTGTCACCATAAAGTTAACCCGCCCACTTGTCATTTGCCCTGACAACTAACCCCGGGAAAATGACCATCGCTACCATAAAAGATTGAAAAGGGGGGATGCGATGAACCATCTCAGGCGTTTTGGGGCCAGAATGGGTCCCAGACTTTTCGGGCGGTGCAAAAATTAAGCTATTACATTTTCCTTATTATTATTTCGAATTAGTGTTTATATAATTATTTTATTTTATTTATTTATTTATCAAATTAATATTTTCATATCCTAATTCAGTTTTGTTAAAGCTTATTATTATTCTTATTATTATAGATTATTTTAATTGGTTTGATGAAATTTGCATTTCGTTTTTTTTAAAAATTACGCAAGATTAATTAATTTATTTTAATTGCGAATTCTTTAGTTTATTCATCCAATTTCGTATTTGTATTATTTTTATTAGACTAATAATTTCATATTTATTTACTTTGCAATTTCTAAATTTAATTTATTAATGTATTTCTCCTAGTACGTTTTGTGTGATCATTCTATTTGCTGAAATTTCAGTGTTTTTAGGAATAAGACATTATAAATTTTATTTTGAGAATTTGGAGAAGAAAGTATGGATAAAAAATCAATTTTGTTGTATTCATTACCAGCAAGATACACCCGCTGCGCTGACCGCTATACCTAAATGAATCTCAAAAACATTGAATCATCATGCTTACTATTATTGTTATAATTTTAATACCACTCGGTAAATAAAATAACTTAAAAAAAAAAAAAAAAAAAAAAAAAAAAAAACAATTGGAAGATTTCTGAATTATGTTTAATGTACAGGTACACGCTGCCAGCGGCCCGCGCTGCATAGGTTCTTCATGGTTCTTTCTCAGCACTTAAATTAAGCTCAATTTCAACTCGCTCTTTTTCTATACTATTATCATATGGTTTCGAACATTACAATAAATAAATAAACATTTTCAATCACTTTACGCAAAAATGTTTTTAAAAAAATCTAAAAAAAAAAAAAGAAAGAAAGAAAGAAAGAAAGAAAGAAAAACATAAAAAATATTATTTAAATTTTAATCTTTTCTTCTATATGACCATTTTATTTTCTGATAAATACAAAAAATAAAGAAATAATATAAAAGATTTCCCTTCCAACGGAATTAACCAAATAAATTTATAAAAAAAATCGTGTAAGAGCCGTTGCTAAGCGGCTCAGATGATCGAAATTAATGCAAAAATTTAAGGAAAAATCAATGGATAAAATAGAACAAAAGAATATATTCAAATTCGAAAAAATTTTTGATAAGGTGCACTCCAGCATCGTTTTATACGTTGCATGAAAATTATTATTAAATCGCTTTCTGCTCTGGAAAAAAAACGGTAATTAAAAGGAGTACTAAAAACTGAGAGTAAATGGGAGAACAAAAGTTTTATAAATAAATGTAACAATTTTCTAGGTGACAAAATTTGATAATTAGAAATTAATATACATATTTGATTGTTCATTTATACATTCAACTAATTAACAACTAATACTAATACTAATATATATATATATATATATATATAGATAAGAGTGTGTGTTTACTTTCTTTTTAACACTGTCCAACAAGGTTGAAAAGTGATAATAGCTTCGGTTTGTTTGTCTGTCTGTCAGTCTGCCTGCCTCTAACTCTCGTAAATATTCTTGAAATTTCTTGAAACTAATATATGTCATACAAGTTCACTATCTGATGTTCCCTATTGAAAATGAAGTGAATTATATTTTACTTTCCTTTACTGATTTATGTACAGGGGCACCCGAAAGTATTCCAAAGCAATTGTGTCCTATGGGAGGTACTTTTAAGAACCATATTTTAATACCGTTACTTTACACAAACCTTAATGAAATTGAAACATATTATTCAAGTTCACTATCGGATGTTTCCCATTGGAAAGGGAGTAAATATCATCAAAAGTTTATATACAGGGACACCCAAAAGTATTCCTAAGCATTCGTTCTATGAGAGGTATTTTTATAATCAAATTTGAAGAACTTTACCTTGCACAAATCTTATTAAAATTAAAATATATTATTCATATGCACAAAAGAATGCTTTCTACAGAATGTAGTATGTTGAAGAACTTTACCTTGCGCAAATCTTTATAAAATTAAAATATATTATTCATATGCACAGAAGAATGCTTTCTACAGAATGTAGATTTACAGAGCCATGCAAACATATTCATTTACATTGAAGACTTTTATTGGAAATTTACTGAAATTGCATTTTCGTTTGCATTAAGCGATTTAACACTTTCTATCATTTTTTAAATGCGGTTATGATTTCAATTTGTGTATTTATCTGGTCCGACTGTTTATCTCTCTATCTTTCCGTCTGCTCGACGCCAGCGTTCGCAAATAATATCAGAATTTTTACAAAATTATACATGTTATTCAAATTTACTATAGAATGTTTCCTAATTTTAATGGCATTGACAGGTCCTGTACAAATGCTTTGTGTATAAGGATACCAAAAAAAAAAAAAAAAAAAAAAAAAAAAAAAATCAATGCATTGCATTTTAGGATAGATATTTTTATAAATTACATTTAAAGAACTTTTTATTGTAAAAATCATAAAAAAAAATTGAAAATTGTTATTAATATGCTAAAATAACATTTTGTATAGAAAATGATTTTGTTAACTTTCAGATTTACAGGGCTGTACTAAAATATTCGCATATATAAAGTGCTGCAATTTGAATATAAGGGCCACGTTTCCTTTTGTGTTAAGCCCTTTTAACACTTTCTAATCATGTTTAAGAATGATTAGGAATTCAATTAGTCTACCTGTAAGCCTTTCAGAGCCTCTGTTTGTCGTTTTTATGATTACGTAGGCAAAGAGGTTTGAAAATTATACGAAACTATAATTACGTGCATTTGGAAAGTGTTATTAATCAATGTGTACCGCATGATTTTTCGTTCTTGTTTAATATGTAAATCAAAAGATAATAAAAATATGAAATTTTATATGAATAACTACATCAAATGAACATAATTGTATTTTATCACAAATACAGAAAAGCTGAATCATTCGATAATTTCTTTGCAAATTGAATTAATTCAGATCTTGATAACGTAAGCTTTAGAGTTTGTTGTCTAGCTTTTAATAATTTTAAAGCATTTTCTATGAAGATTTCAGCCTTTTTCATTTAAATTAAAATCATTAAAGGACAAAATTATTAGAACGAGAAGATTATAACTTTCATGTAGCTGAAAAGCACTGTCAATATTTTATGACAGAAAACCTTGAATAAAGTAGAATTATTTTAAAATACATTGAAAACAAATAATTGGTCGACAGTGAAAAAAATAAGGTTTTTTTTTTTTTTTTTTTTTTTTTTTTTTTTAATAGATGTCCGATAAAATGTAGATAGTAGTGTTTTAACAATTATGGCCAACTGTGTCCAACAGGTATTATAGCATGGACTGCCTTTCTTGAACTATTTCAAAGGTGTCCTGTCCTAGCTCATATTAAAACGAATTTCAGAAAAAAGCAAGGGGAAATTAGTCGGCTAGGACGACGAGTATGATTTTCGAAAAAAAAAAAAAAAAAAAACAGGCACTAACTTTCTAATTAATTTATAGAATATTATCAATATATTAAAAGTTATTTTTAGATTTTTTCATGTTATTTATAGCAACACAATTAGTTCAGCAATTCGAATGAAATTTTAATCTATATCAATTAATGTTAGAAAGAAAAAAAAAGTTAATTTTAAGATTATTTCATTTTGTTTACAACAACGAATAAAAAATAATTGAGCAAATTGAAGTTTTTAAAGAGCATATTCATACATATTTCTAAAAGTGATTTGACTAATGACTTTTTACTTTGATTAATTATTTGTATAGTAATGAATATTCATAGCAAGGTTGCTGAAACATATTTAGAAAGAAAAAAAATGTGATATTTGTGTCGATTAACAGCTAACGAATCTAAACAAAGAAGTGTGATATTTTTAGTTTGTCCAACTACTACGATTTTTGGCAGGAAATTTCCTTTTATTTGACTGTTGTGAAAATATTTATTTGCTAGCTCGCTACGCCCGCTTCACTGGTCACTATTTTGAAATGAATTTTCAAAAGAATAAAAATACTATTTTTTGTATCACTTTATAAATAAAATCAGGAATATATTACATAAAAATCATTCTAAATCCAGCTTCGGGTACCGATGCCTACGGCAGCAGTTTTCATGTACGCACTGCTTCAGGACTAGGTGCCCACTGCCTGCAGGATGTCTTTCTGCAGACATATTTACTGTGGACACTTACTTTAATTTGGGTATTTATCAATAATAGATGGATCTACTATTATTCAAGAACTACGATTTTAACGATAACTGTGTCTCACCCTTTATTATATATATATATGATAAATCTTAAAAATTAGATGAAATAAAACTTGAATTTTTAAATATAGAACTAGAACAGAGAATTTATAAACCCAACTGCAAATACAGCTACACGAAATATAAAAACTATAATAAATAAGCAAAATAACCAAGTATAAATGAAAACTAATCCCAAACGCATCAAGGTCTTCTTCATGGGAGCTCCCCCATGTATGGAATGAAATATGAGAAGTTTCTGGCGAAACGTTGGCTATTTAGCCAAAAAACACGTTTCTAGACCCCAACATCTCACAGATGGAAGCAAGACCGTACAGCAAACGAATTTAATTAATACAAAGCATAAAAAAACAAATAAAGAATAAATAAAGAATAAAAGTAAATACATTAATATAAAGTACAAAAATATAAATAATACAAGAATATAAATAAATACAAGAACAAACTTAAATAGTCAGTAGAATGAGGAAAATTGACCCCCCCTCCCCTACATAAAAAAAAGAGAGCCCGCTTCGGCTGGTAGGATCACTTACCAGTTCTTAAATATCGCCAGAAATGGATAATAAATCTTAAGCAAGATTGTAATCAAGAAGACAGAAATGTTTATTGAGTAGTTGAGATTTTCCAGAGCCAAATTCAGGTCTAAATGGTTATTGCAAATCATTTTAATTATGTTAATTTGGGTAAACATAATATTTTTTAAAAACTCTATGACTGATACAGGAGAAACAATTCGTTAAATTACAAATTTTAAAGTTAAAATCTTGCTTTTTATCATAAACCAGTTTTTACCTATTTTTTTTTTTTTTATAGCCATTATTTTTATTGCTATTGCGTCACCAATATATCTATAAAACTTAATATTCTTAAATTTTATCTCAAACATGAACCAAAAAAAAAAAAAAAAAGTTAGCGACGGCCCTTGAGTAACTGGTTCTCATCGGGATACCATGAATTTGTAAAAAAAAAAAAAAAAAAAAAATCTACACCATTAAATAAAACATTTTCGAAGATACAAAATTTAATAAGGTTAATCCAGTAAACTTTTTCGCAGGCTTTTACATGACAAAATTCCTCGTAGATTTTTTCAAAAATTTCCAGAAGTAAGTAATATGGGATACTACCAAAAAGGTTTTCAAAACCATATGTATTAATTGTAAATATATCTTCTGAGTTTTCTTTAAAATACTTTAATATTGGGTAATTATTTTTAATGATATGGCAATTATCGTCTGACTCTAAAGTATTCAAAATGTTATTGAGCAAATAAAAAAGTTTTTTACTGGCCTTGTAATTATAACTAAAATTGCCGCAAGAAACGTAACGAAATTTAATGGAATTTTTATGAAATTTAACGTTAAAAAAAAGGTATGAAAAATTAAAACTGCTTCTATTTATATTAAATTTTGATCAAAGCCAAGATTCCTTTTCTTATAATTGAGGGGGAATCATTTAATTTTTTGTAAGAGCAATTACCAGAATATTCTATTGTAACTAATATTTTATATATATATATATATATATATATATATAAAAATTACAAAAAATGGAAAAAATATTTCCAGCTTTTTGAACGGTGGCAATAATATTTTTTTTCTTTAAATTTTCAATATTTTCTTTTAAGTCTGTATTGTGATCTTCATGAATTTTCCTTCCAAAGTAACTCCTATAAAATATTAAATCGTTTTCAAAATATTCCAAAATTTTCTTTTTTTATAATTTAAAAACTTCTATGGGACAACTATACTTGTAAGAGAGTTTTAGAATAAAAATATTTAAACCTTTTTAATAAAATCCATGATTTTTCTAATGGTATAATTGAAATTTAACCTGAAATTAGCACCTGAATTCATAAGATTTCTTATCTTAGTATTTTCTATTATATCTAGATTACCTGCAATGATATGTTCATGATAGGAATCCTTAAATTCTTTATAGAAATCTTGATTGCAATAATAATCTTTATCTTCAATAAGGTCTATATTTTTACTATATTTATTATAATTGCAAATTGTCTTTTTTTTAAATTTATATTATAAGTATAAGCAATTGTGATATTACAAGAATTTTAAAGTGGAAAAATACCTTATTATTTACCTATATATATTTTTTTTAATTATAATATATTTAAATATTTTATCTTTATAATTCAAGACCAAGTTTTCAATAGGTATTTCTTTTGATAACTTTATTTCCGTTAAATCTGAAACTTTTATTTTATATTTAAATAAAAAAATAACTATATCTCTAAAAAGATCACATTTGAAGGAATAGATTTCTATATAGATATCCATTTTGCACTTAAACCATTTTATTGCTTTATTTTTTAGAGCTGAAATTACGTTTTTAATTAAAATAATATCTTTATTCTCAATCATATCTTTGTTTAATACATCCAGAGTTTTAAAAATGTCAGTTTTCTTATTGCTCCCACCCGCCGTTAAATTTTCCCTGTGTTTTAGATTTGCTTTCGCCTCTAAAGTGGTATGCGTATAGCATCTGAAGATAAAGAACGCTCTTTTGAAACCAGTTGTGCTTCCCTTTATTTTGTGGAGTGTGAAGAAGTTTTTATGTTTAAATATGTACAGTACACCAGTAACCAGTTCTTTATAAATACATTAAGATTTCCAAGTCAAATTTGATTATGACTCAATAATTTCCTTACAATTTAAACATTTGGAAAGTAAAAATCATGTTTTAATAAAATACAATATAAATCATATTTAAAAGAAATCAAAGAAACAAAATTGGTATTTTTCTTTCATTCTTTTTTTTTAGGACTGAGGGCCCATTAGTCTCAATCTGGGATTTTTGCGTTGTCGTTTTCGATAGTTGGACATTTGTCGAAATCATTTTTTGATAGTTGGACATGTATCGAAATCTAAAAATTATCGAAAATATAATTGAATAATTTGAAAGCGATGTTATAATTGGGGGGAAAAAAAACTAATAGTCCTCCGTCCTAAACTAAATTCTGCTTTTGCCAGAATTTCATCAAAATCTTTTTTTTTTTATTTTTATTGAAAGAAAAAGAAAATAAAATTAATAATAATCAATATCGTTACAAGCAATATCGAAAAAGTTTTTTTTTAATAATTTTGAATTAGGAAATAAAAAGTGCGCGTGAAATAATATGAAATAAAAATAAGTAAAAAAATGAATTTAATGATTTAATGTTTTTGTTTTTGTTGTAAAATTGACAAAATTTGATTTTTTTTTTTTTTTTTTTTTTTTTTTTTCTGATGAAGAGTTGTGAGGTTACGTAACCTTGAACCTCCTAATTCGACATGCTGCTAGCCGAACTCTGTAGTGGGTGAAATAAGAATTACGTGAAATGTAATTTATTTATTTTTTTCGTTTCATGTAATGATTGCAGTTTCTTAACTGTATACAGTAATATACCAAGTATTTCTATTCTGTTGCGAAATTCTCTATTAATAGACCCCAACATTCGATTTTAGGAAAAGCAAACAAGAGGACGACACCACAAGAAGGATATAACCGATTGCTGAGGCAAATTATAAAAATTAATTACATTTTGAAAATAAACAAAATAAAAGTGAGGTACATCTTCATTCAAGTTTATTTAAATAATTTTGATCTGGATTCAAAAAACTAATAAATCTTTTATTTTCGTTCTCTTTTTCTTACTTCATTTCAACTTCAGGTGGTTGCAGATGGTATGGTTGAAAGCTGTTTCTTCATGGACCGTTTACAGAATGACAAACACGTTACAAGATCTAACCTCTTTGATCGAACGATTTGTAAAGCCGTTCTTATCGTGTGAATACAAGTGGACAATACCTATTTTCTACTCAATTATTTCTGGACAGCTTGTCTCCCCAGTCGCTTCGTTTTAGATTTCTTTCTTTCTTTCTTTCTTTCTTTCTTTTCTTTTTTTTTTTTTTTTTTTTTTTTTTTTTTTTGTATATGTTAAAATTTTTATTGCCATTTCCTCATATTTTTCCATATCTTAAAAAGACACTAGTGGGAGGATAAAACTACATTTCTACAATTATTAAATTTTTCAATGTTTTTGCGTTGTATCATGCCTTACTTGTATAAGTAATTATTTTTTAATGCTCACAGAAGTTATTGTTATAAAATTTTGCTTTCATCATGTTTGATCATTATGATGGATGGATTATTATTAATATATATATAGAGAGAGAGATAGATAGATTTCAGTAGCTAATTGCATTATGATCTTTAAAGTAATTTTGTATTATTTTATAATATTCATAACAAACTTTTTGAATGAATTATTTCATCCGTTTGAATGTGCTTAGAAAATATACCTTTCATTTCATTATGCAATTAGAACTTCGAAACGTAATTTATTCGTTTATAATTTATTTATTTTCTGGCTTAGATTTTAAAGATATTCCCTTAGATTTACGTTTAGTAGAAAATTATTTATTTATTTATTTATTTTATTTTATTTTATTTTATTTTTTTGCTTCAGCTTTTGATTTTAGTTAAATAAATAAATAAATATATATATATCTATATCTATATATCTATCTATCTATCTATATATATATATATATATATATATATATATATAGAGAGAGAGAGAGAGAGAGAGAGAGAAATATATTTGTTGTAATTTTAATGTAGCTGAAAAACAACTCAAACGAATAAAAATGTTGATAGACAATGCATTTATAAGAAAATAAAATTATATTTTTCATTAATTATAACAATACACTCTAATTCATTATGAAACTATTATTTTCCTAAAAAGAAAGAAAATAAAAAATAACCTAAGCTGGTAGTCGGCCGGTGCCGGGCTCGAACACAGGTCGCACCCATCGTCCTAGCCGCTGAGCGTTCTCTTAAACTGGCATAGATACGAGCTAGGTTGCCTTCGAAAAACGCGTACGGCGGGCATCCCACCGAGGCTTAGACTCAAGCGTTCAAAGATCCCAAAGAATTGTTTTTAACTAAAACTGATTTTTCAATGCAAACTTATATTGATTCTTATCCTTTCGTTTTAAAGCACAAATTGTTATAGTGTTTTTTTTTTTTTCTTTTCTTTTTTAAATAATTATTTTTTTACATAACATATATTTAGATAACACATTTACAGGCGGGAGAGAGCTGACAGAAAAGATAAAGAAAAAAATCTATATAATTTTTTCACCAGTTTCAATTAAACTTTTTCAATTGTTACTTACTAATTAGATAGGAAATATAGCAATGATTAGATATCCTGGAGGAAAGTAGAGGAAGAGAAAGAGATGTTTATATATATATTCGATTTCGGAAAAGGTAATAAAATTCTCAATTAGTAATAAAATAACTAGTATAGTAAAAACTAAATGTATCTGTTGAGCGCGGAGTTTGCAACGAAAAGGGTGGTTTTTATATCATTTTCTTTTCCCGTTTTCTCCCTCAGTTATATATAATAATCATGTTTTGTCACAGTTAGTAAATAATAATTATATCAAATTTTATTGCGATCAGTACAAAGTGATATAAAACTATCCTCTCATGAGAAATTTTGTTGTCGGTGCTTCGCACCCACGAATAACAAATAAATCTCAAACAAATAACAAACAAAATCTCTTGATGCTTCAGCACACTAATCGCCCACGTAAGGTGCGAAGCATGGGGTGCTTTATATGGGTGCTTTTAATATTTTATAGGCGTATCAGAACCATTTGAAAGTTTAAGTTTGGTTTAACCCGTCCAAAAATTTTAAATAAATTATTTATTTATATATATATATATATATATCGCTTTCTTTTAGAGGATGCTTTTTACTTCAGTTTTGTTTAGCATATTAAGAATTAAAAATGATATCGAATTAAAAGGATCTTGATACATTTCTTTGTTTTAAAGTACTTGCCTGCAATAGTCAAATTTATAAATATGCACATTAAATTATTGTACAAGTTTTAAATATTATAAAACCACTTTCAATACAGTGACACAATTATGAGTAGATATAGTTGAAAAATATAGCTTAAAACAGTTTTTGCTATTTTTTTCTAATAAATAAATAAATAATATTAATAATAATGTAGATTTTTTTTTCTCCTTTTTGAAAAAGTAAATAAATTCATAATAAATTAGTAAAATATAAACATATTTTAGAAAATTTTTATGATAAATAAATGTAAAGTTTTAACTTCTGAAATATTTAATTATAATATATATATATATATATATATAACACGTCAATTTACTTGTATGGAAAACATACGCTTCTAAAGTCTTTCCTGAAAATCGATTGAAAAAGCAATAATTTAACAGTAAATATTAACATGAATTATTTTTCTCTTTCATTCAAAAGTGTATTTATGTTGTATCACATATCATGATTAATTTAAACATTAAGTAAGTTTGAAACACGCCAAAAGTTTCATTATTATAGTATTCGCTTACCATATTTCTCCTTCACCATTTTTTTTTCCGTTTATCAATTTTCCGTTATCATTTTCTTCTTTTCCATTTTTTACGGTTAGTGAATTTTTTTCTTATTTACCCATGTTATGAAAGTCATTAGTTTTAAATACCCCACGAAATTTTCAAATCAGAATGAGGAAATGAAATAGAAATATTGCCAGTGTTATAAGAGATATTTTAAAACTGGTGCGAAGTCTTTACGACCCCCCCCTCCCCCCCACAAAACTTCACGCATACCTGCCTTCCCCATACTTATAGAACGAAAGGAACTAAAAATATTCATATTGATTGATACATATTTTATAAAACGTGTTTTATTTTAAAAATACGATTTATTATAAAGTCTTATGGAGTAAAAAATTACAAACATTAAAATTAATTTATTTACTTACACAATAAAATTTATTTTTCTCTCTCTCTATATATATAAAAAAAAAAAAAAAAATTCTGTCGCTGGCGTCAATTCTTTTTGTTTGTGCCAGCAACTTCTCGCGGAAGGCAGGGTTCTCCGCGTCATGAGATATATCAGTGTATTCCGACTACTTCGAGGAAGGCATTTCAGCTACTTAAAAATTTCAATCATTTCAATTAACAAAGTTACTAATTAAAAACATCGGTTTTATAAAGGTACTCTATTTGCCATTAAAGAAAAAGGATCTCTTATGAAGTTATTTTTCTGTCATGGCATCATTTTTCACGGGAAAATTAAAATGTTATCACTGGTGTAAAAAAAAAATAAATAAATAAATAAAAAATAAATAAACGCTTTTTTTTCCCCTCCTACTTTTACAAAATTAATTTTATTACTGGCAACTTATGTTTATTTATTTATTTATTTTTTTTTAATTAATTTATTTATTTAATGTGTTCTTTTTTTTTTTTTTTTTTTTTTTTTTTTTTTTTGTGAATAAGGAAATGATGTTGTGTCTGTACAACTGACCGAGTTTCTTTTTGTCATTAAAGTGTTTTTATCTTTTCTATTTAAAAACATATTTTAAAATACCTCGGATATATTTTTGCATGTAAAAATATTTAGATTTAAATTCAAACTCAATTATAAATGAAAAAAATCTTCTTATTTATCATTGATAATTTTTTTAACGTTACGGAATTAGACATTTCCTTGATACTTTTCATATTTCTAATTATGGCAAGAAAAAAGTTCATCACCTACAATTCTTATAATGAATCAAGTGGATTTTATTCTTTGTTAATTTAAGAAGTAGATAAGAGAGAAGGTACTTTTCATTTCGCCGGCGCAAATCTTGCCAAGCAAAATTTACTGGCGACAACAATACGTTTATGGATTAAAAATAAATTTGTAACTTAGATTTTTTCTTTCTTTTTCTCTCTCACTCTCTCACTCTCTCACTCTCTCTCTCTCTCTCTTTTTTTTTTTTTTTTTTTTTTTCAAATTTAAAGTTTATTTAAATACGTTATTATGGATCTGACAAAAATTTTTTATATTTTTTGTGGGACAACACTTTTAAAAGCAAGCTTTAAGCAAAACTTCAGAAAAATAATTCTTAAAAATATAAAATAAGTAAAATAAAATAAGTAGACGTTCGTGTCTCTAATCTTTTTCTTATTATTCTTCGATGTGTTTTGGAACAATTACTCTTCTTGCATCGGTTATATCATTCTGGGCAATTTTAAATCCTCGCCGGTTGGTTGGTTGGTTGGGTTTTTTACGTCGCACTATACTCGGGGAATAGCTAACCTGATAGCGTTATAGATGCTATGAAGACCTTTTTACTCACTTGGCGTTAATTAGGTTACTAAAACGGGAAATTTAGCCATGATTTGGGGACTTTTTTTCCGATTGAAGTTATATATTTTTTCTTTTTTTGGAAATGAATTCACTCTAAAAATTGGTTACTTACAATCTTTTGTAGATCTATATTACTACACATTGAGTATTATACTTAATTTTACCTTAAGAAAAAAAGAAGAAACAAGAAAGAAAGAGAGAAAGAAAATAAAGAAAAATAAAGAAAGAAAAGTAATAATAATACATAAATATTTTGAAAAAAAAAAATCAGATTTAAATATTGTCTTCAGATATTTTTTTTCTTCTTCTTTGCTCTCTATTCAAAAATGGCTAAAGTATTCGGACCATAAATTATTAACTGAAACAAATAATTTAATTCACAATGATATAATTACTACTATCCATTTATTTATAAAATATTTTTATTGAAAAATAGGTTTTTATTTTCCCTATAAATATAAGAAGAATTTTTATTAAAAATAGTTATCTAGTATTTTTAATGTTACATAAGGATTGTTAAAGTCTAAATTGATTCATTTTTCACAAAAATACATAATTCTTTGTTTTGACTGTGGAAAAAAAAAAAAACATTTGAATTATTCGTGTAAGCATGGAAGAAAATTCTAACGTATAGTATAATTTTGCAGAATAGAAATGTATTTGACTGAATGAGTTGCTATGGAAAACTGGTTTAGTATTAAAAAATAATAATAATAATAACATACAGATGTTGAACCAGGAGATTTTTCCATATTTTAAAAATATCATTATTTTTATTTTGTTTTATTTTATTTTATTTTATTTTCGAAATATATATATATATATATACAGTGAAATTTGAATAATTCGAACTTGTTTAATTCGAAATTCTGGATAATTCGAGTTTTTTACTCGGTCCCTTGAATTTTGTATTAAAATAATGTAAAAAAATCGTGTATAGTTCGAATTCTATTTGGATAATTCGAATTTTTCATACGATTAACTTTAAAATATTATAGTAAAATTTTTCCCAAGATTTTTTCAGCTAGAATACATTATTTATTTTAATAGTCTTTCAAAATAAGGATAAGGAAATACAAGAAAAGCCCCTACGTAGTGCATCAGAAGATATGGTGCATATACATGAACTTCGAGGTTTTTTTGAATTGAAAGTCATGTCTGATGTAGAAGATTCTATTTTTATATCAACTGATAGGTTCAAATCATATGCTATGATACAAAGATTGTACTTGAAGAAGCAATAAAAAATATGTGACTATTTTTTAAAAAAAGTGTTGAATAATTAAGCTCGTAAAAAATATTGATTTAATGGGAGGGGGTGGGGGTGGGGGTGGATGTAGTAGTTTTCTTAGATATAAAGTTTATATGTTAAATCTTTGATCGTAGAGTTTTAAATTTTTTAATTTATCTCTTCTTTTTGACAAAATAGCATGCTTGCCAATATTCTAATTAATATTTTGTAGTGTTGTTAGTCTCGCCCTTTTTTACACACCAGTAAATTTTTAAAGTAATATTTTGCGAATGCAATTGCGATTAAATAAGAAGAAAAATACTCTGAAAAGGTTACTGATGTGAAAAAGAAGGCTGGGCTAACAATACTACGGAATTTTAATTAGTATGTTGGCAAGTATGAAATAGTATATGCAGGGATGAGAATTTTCCGCGGATCCGCGATTTTCCGCTTTTTTGTGATTTTCGTTAATTTCGCGATTTTCTATTTTGTTAAAATCAAACTCCAATAACGATCAGTGTTCAAACGCTCCACGAAAAACTTTAGATTCTCAGTATTTTTCCATCCAAAATGTAAATGTCAATATTCATTTAAAACATGCTTTATCATATTCTATAGCATATAAAAGAACAGAATTATTCAATATTTCTCACTCATGTAATTTTTTTTTGTCCATTTTGATTGCTAGCTAATGTTTTTTTTTTTTTTTTTTTTTATACATGTTTTATTGTGCTGATGTGTTATTCTTTTAGTTTAATTTGTCACTTTAAAAATATTTTGTATAGTTTTTTCCTGTGAGCATTATTTTTTCATTTGAAATATATTTTATGAACACATTTGTACAGTTTTCCCCACACGCGTTATTTTTCATTTGAAATTAATTTTATGAACACGCGTGTTTCCTCTTTTTTTAATTTTCTGCACTCTCATGCCTGTATATGTAATTCGAATTTTTGGATATTTCGAATTTTTCTCAGGTCCCTTCAACTTCGAATTATCCAAGTTCTACTGTATATAAACAAAGAATAAATTCGCTCGTTTTCGAAGTAAATCAGAAGGAAACAGATACAATTTCTGCACTCGACTTACAAAAGACAAGTATTCGGCTGAAAGTATTGTTAGAAAAACTGGTTTAGGAGTGCAAAGCATACGATGTGGGTAAATAGGTTTCTGACTTGCATACTTACAGACAAACCGGTAAATGTTAGAAGTTTTAGGAAAATGAGACAGAAAAAATTGTATGATGCTTTCATAAGAAATTTTAAATAAAAATTATGGAGGAAAAAAAAGTGACTTTATGTATGCAGAGACAAATTTCGCTTACAATTTGTTCGTATATTACAAAACAATGAAGAGAGGTCTCATATATATGAAATTGTTAAATGACAATTTTTATATCATTTTCTCCATAAGTTAAGAAACTTACGTACAGACTAAACGAATTTAAATTTCTTAGTAAATGTGACTCTTGATGTGTATATTTAATGCTGAGAGATAAAACATACATTAACTATTGCTATTTTACAGAAAATGAGTTGAAACATTCATATTGATAGCATTTTTAACAGGATGGATTGAGATTTTTATAGATGCAAGAAATGAATAAATAAATAAATAAAAAAAAATTATTTGACTTTTTGATATTTGAATAAAATTTTGAAATTTCACGCATTTTCATTTTACTTTGATACATGTTTCAATGTTTCGGTTAAGAATGCTACAATTTTAAATTTAAAAAATATCTTAAAATTTAACGCAAATAATATTCTTATTCTTATTGTTATTGTTTTTTTATTTTTTTAAGATCCTAAGGACGATTTAGTTCAGATAAAATAGGTCAAGTTAAAACACTTATTCTTTTAGCGCTATTTTATTTATTTAGTTTATAAAATTGAGAGATGGTTGGTTGGTTGTGGGGTTTAAGCCCGATTGACTACTTTACGGTCCTAGGCCTAAAGGGGGAATGCCTTCCGTGGAGGCCTTTTTAAGGGATTTTTAAGGGCTTCTAGCCCGTATTTACACGAATTTCGGAGAAAACCACGGAAACCTCCTAACGGCTAAGTCAATGAGCACAACCTCGGGTCGAAGCCATCACTTCTCTATCTGTGGTAGGCCATACAACTGAGAGAAAATACTCTAAATTTTTTAAAAGAGATTATTGTAGTAACTATTGTTAAGCGAAGCAATTTCATATTATAAGATGAAGAATCAATTTTTTATGATTATTATAAATTTAAATTATAAAATAACTATCGTATTAAATTATATGTAATAATTAGAAAAAATGAATTAAAATAAGATAATCTGACGCAATCTTACAGAATTTTATCGAAAGAATATCAATTTTATAGCCATGTAGGGTTAATTTAGATATCTGCCAATAAAAGTTTTTCAGTTTTTTGTTTTAA
This sequence comes from Salticus scenicus, assembly GCA_963930645.1. NCBI lineage: Eukaryota > Metazoa > Arthropoda > Arachnida > Araneae > Salticidae > Salticus > Salticus scenicus. Next base: position 306,097,709 of record OZ005655.1, read on the forward strand.
TTTTGAATATATATATATATATATATATATATATATATATATATATATATATATATATATATATATATATATATATATATATATATAAGAATTTTTATGAATATAGAGAGCATCTGACACATTAAAACATAGTCACCATTTTACGGTAGACCTCCGTGAAAAAAGCAGAATGTGTGTGAACATTCAAGGGAAAAAAGTAATATAATGTGTCACTCATACGACTTTCTTTTATCCTTTATTTCAATACTATAAAGACAGATTGCAGTTTAAGACGTAAGACCAATGAGGTAAAATAATAATAATAATAATAATAATAATAGTCCTCCTTCCTAAACTAAATTATGCCTTTGCCAGAATTTCATTATTATTATTATTATTATTATTTAAAAAAAAAAAAAAAAAAAAAACATTAAATCATTAAATTCATTTTTTACTTATTTTTATTTCATATTATTTCACGCGCACTTTTTATTTCCTAATTCAAAATTATTAAAAAAAAACTTTTTCGATATCGCTTGTAACGATACTGATTATTTTTAATTTTCTTTTCTTTTTCTTTCAATAATAATAATAATAATAATAATAATAATAATAAAAGATTTTAATGAAATTCTGGCAAAAGCAGAATTTAGTTTAGGACGGAAGACTATTAGATTTTTTTTTTTTTTTTTTTTTTCTTCTTCTTCTTTTTTCAAATTATAACATCGCTTTCAAATTATTCAATTATATTTTCGATAAACTTTAGATTTCGAGAAATGTCCAACTATCGAAATCGACAACGCAAAAATCCCAGATTGAGACTAACAGGCCCTCAGTCCTAATATGTTCAATTTACTATGAAAAATAATCTAAAATAGGTTTAGAGGCGGTTTTAATTGATATATATTTCAATGTGAAGGGGCTACCGCACTCCTCAGCATCCATTGAGTTATGGTGCTTACACTTAATAAATAAGGAGTATCTCTAAAGGTTCCTTGCCTGAAATCATGCGTGTTTCGGAGAAAACCAGGGAAAATTCTGAATTGCTAGGTCGAATAGCATGATTAGGGTTCTTTCACGGCACTTTTAGTCAAACAAAATAATAATAATGAGAATGAGAAAAAAAGAAAAGAAAAACTTTACAATTATAAAATTTTCTTTTATTTATTTCATGGTTGAGCGCCAAATGACCTGCCCCTTTAGCCCTGCCCATGCCCTCTTTTTGTCCCATAGGACTAGGCGAGGAGTTAGTTCCTAGTTACAATACTTCTATGCATATAAATAAGTAGAAAATATATAATACAACATACATTACAATATATAATACAATCGAAAAAATAAATAATACTTAAAAATAATATTAAATAATTGATGAATAGAATCAATGTTCTGCATAAGAATCCATGTATTAGTTAATACTGACAATTCCTTTTTGTACCACTAAAATATTTACTGTCATTTTTAATTTTGGTATAGTTATTCAACAAAATATTTGCTATTCCAGGTAAGCATTACTTAATAATATAGTACAAATCATTTCCACAAATGCATCTATTCGAAAAATCTATTCCTAATATTTCTGGTTTTTGAATGGTTAATTACATAATTAGTTTTTTGGGCTCGGAAAACATTAAAAAATTATTTTCATGTTTGCTGCTTATTAACTTATTAAAAATTTGAAAACAATTTACAATCATGAAAATTAATATGGCTTGTGGCCATTTAAGCCTACCTCTATCACATAAAAATAAATATTCATAAACACCAGGAGAACAATCTACATCTAAAATCTTATCTTTCACTATTGTTGAAATGCATTCTTTGCAATTCAGTTTGTTTGATACTTTAAATGCAATATACCCTGCAATAAATATTAAAACTGACATAACTTTATATGTGATTTCAATATCATCTGTACTGTTGAAAACATCCTTAAAATTTTCTGAAACTCCTACATCTTTATTTTCATTAGGCAGATTATATCTAAAATCTTTTAACGTAAAATCGCCGTGTTTTTCTGAGTGCAAACTTATCACACTTAAAATTTTTAGGTTTTTTTTTTTTTTTTTTTTTTTTCAGCCAGTAATATACTCTTTTTCAGTATCATAATTTGATCTGCACTGAGGAGCACAACACTTCTTTCCCATAATTCTCTCCCAATGAAAACTGTGTTAAAAATTCACAAAAAACTTTTATCAAAATAAGTATTAATGAAAAAGTATACATAAATAATCAAAAACAACATAAGACAAGCAAACGCAAAGGCAAAAGGAAGCTTCCTTCTTTCAAGTCAGATCACATTGTTGACGTCATCGGCAGTAAAAACCGGTCAGGAGCATCCTCGCGATGGCCCCGACATAATCCCCGCGGACAAAAGACCCACTTAGCCAGGACAAAGGCCCTATGTATGATATTTTGGATAAAATTAACGTTTCAAAATTAATTAAAATCGCGATAAAATAAATCATTCAATAAATCTGTTTCTTTTCTCACTAGAAACTTGGTGTGATACTTCATATTTTATTCAAGTTATTAACTGTTAATTGTTTTCTTATCTGTACTAAATTCTTCACGGGTTATTATTAATTTACTTATAAATTAATTATTTTTGGTTAATGTGGATTTCGGTGACATTTAATCTACTGTTATTCTTAATTTTACTATGTTTTTGGGGTCTACAAATTAAATGAGGTTATTTTCGAAAGTGCAAAATTATTAGTCGACTCGGAAAGAGGGGGAGGGCGAAAGGACCAAAAAAATTAAATTACCGTTAGATCGTTTAAAATTGACACATGCAGGTTTTGGGGGCCTACAAATAGAATGAGGATATTTTCGAAAGTCTAAAATTATTAGGAAGATCGGAAAGTAGGGAGGGGAGGGGGGGGGGCAAAGGGGGTAAAAAATAGAAATTTAGTTAGATCGTTCAAAAGAGGTATATAAGGGTTTTGGGAGTCTACAAATCAAATGAGGATATTTTTGAAAGTGTAAAATGATTAAAAGCAGCGCAAAGAGGCAAAAAAGTAAAAATACCGTTAGACTGTTTAAAATTAGTGCATATAGGTTTTCGGAACCTACAAACAGAATGACAATATTTTCGAAAGTCTAAAATTATGAGGAAGACCGGAAAAGGGGGGAGGCGAAGGGGCAAAAAAATAGAAATTGAGTTAGACCGTTCAAAGTGGGTATTTAAGGGTTTTGGGGGGTGTACAAATCGAATGTTTTTTATTAAAAATATTTTACAACAAGCTTCACAGTTAAAATCCCAAGCATTAATATTCCAGCAATCTCTCTCTCTCTCTCTCTCTCTTTTTTTTTTTTTTTATTCAAATGCACATTTTTAATATTAGTAGTTAAATTAGTTTTTCAATTAGACCTTTTAAATTAAATAATTTTAATTAGATCCTTATTTCTATGATCGTCGATAGGAAAAAAATCTTTTTATATTTAAGAACATTTTGAAATACTATAGTATTTTTATTTAAACCACCAAACAATAGTATTAAGCAATCTCAACTAATTGAATTATTAAAAAAATATATTTTTAATAATTAAATTAATTTTTAATTAATATATATTGCTATAAATTATATATATATGTGTGTGTGTGTAATCATTTATAGAAAAAAAACATTTTATATTAAAATATATCTTCGTGGTGATTGTGGCAGTGTTAAAGGCCGTTGAAAACGTGAGTGCCCTACATCTGCGTGAAAAGCTCTCCTGGTGGGAATGGGGGGGGGGGTGAAGCCCTAAACAGCCTTAGCCTATACTTGCTAAAGTTTCGAAGAAAACTATGGGAAACTCTCAACAACTTGGTCGACGAAAGCTACTTGGGATCGAACTCGACATTTCCATTCTACTAGCATCGAGAACCGTTCGGCAACTTAAATACACTTTTTAACTAGAAGTCCAAACAATAGTATTAAGCAATCTCACTTAATTTAAATCTTAAAAAAATTATTTTTAATTAGTAAATTAGTTTTTTTACTTAGAATACTTCATTAAATATTTTTATAACTAGGTTTTCTTTATAATCATTCATATATATATATATAATCTTTTATTATTAAAAGTATTTTAAAACAGTTTTTTTTTTATTAGTATTAAAACCCGAAACAATACTACCAAATAATCTCGACTAATTTATTATAAATATATACTATATAGATATAGATATATATTAGTTAAATTAATTTTCTAAAGTTTTTAGTTAATTTATTTATTTATTTATTTTATTTTTAATCATTCATAGAAAAAAGAAAATAGATTAATTTTTTTTAAATAGATTTTCCAACTGAAAGCTCAAATAGTTCTATTAAACAAACTAATTTAAACATTTAAAATTTTCACTTTTAATAAATAAAGATGTTTTTAATAATAATCATTATTATTATTTTTTTTTTAATTTTTTGTCTATAATCTTTCACGTAATATTATACATTGTATATATATACACACAAACTATCTTGACAGAAATTAAAAGCATCCATATACATTAATCCACACATATAACGAGTAGTAATGATGTCTAAATTTTAGCTCTTTTTCAACCTTCACTATCTTTCTTTAAAGTGTAAGTGTTATCTATACAAAGTTACATGGTTATCTGTAGAAGTTTTCTATAAAAACACTTTTCTTTTCAGTCTGCCCTCTAGCCTCCCCACATAAATATGCATGTAACTCTGAAAATAATAATAATAATAATAATAATAATAATAATAATAATATATATATATATATATATATATATATATATATATATATATGAATAAAAAGCAAGGAAAACTATGTGAAACAAGGGCAAAATCCAAACAAATAAAGCAAAAATAACAAGAAAGAGCAGAGGCCGCCATGGCTTAAGATGGGTGGAGCAGATCAAACCACTTTGTTGGGCGCCAAACCTTTCCGAAATCCTTTTCAAGACCAGCAAAGAAAAAAGTAGAAATGAACATAACTACACTTATATTTAATATAAATGCATATTAGAGTGAATGATAATTAAAGAAAATTTCACTAAAATTTAAAAAAAAAAAAAAAAAAAAAAAAAAAAAAAAAAAAAACTTTTCTATTTTTTATAATCCGTAGAAATTATATATAAAAACTGCATTTTTCCCCCTTTGTCCCTACACACCCCTCCCCCTCCCCCTCCCAAAAAAAAAGAAAAAAAAACGAAACATGTTTCATTCAGATATATGTAATTCTCATTATATTTTTTAAAATTCTAAAGAATAATTAAATAAAGCTTAAAAAAATTTGTAAAAAATTTTCAACTGAAAAATTGAATTAGTGTTTTGCTTGGGCCTATAATACCGTGTCTGGTAGATCATTTGAATGGACGAAACTTTTGAAATCAATGTGTTTAGCGAAACTGTTTTCCTTTCAATGTATTTTGATATTTCCAGACTTTTGAAACACCCTGTGTAAATGAAACTGAAATAATAATAAGAAGCAACAGAGGCCACCACGGCTTATGACGAGTAGAGAGATTTAAACAAGTTTTACATGAGCCCAAATTTTTCCAAAACCTTTGCAAGACTATAAAAGAAAATATAAGAAAAAATTTTGAAAAGTGAAATTTTGATACTGTTATTAGGTGAAAAAAAGTATTATTTTATAATTATTGATAGTTTTTGAAACCACATTTATATGAACTAAATGAATCATATATACTATATTTTAAAATATTACCTACTTTGTACAGCTATACTTAACATAATATACAAACTGCAGTGAGTGATAATTAAAAAAAAAAAAAACATTTCATTGAAATTTGTAAAAAAAAAAAAAAACTCGTATGTCCCTCAAGCCCTCCGTAATTTGTTGAAATTTGCTTTAAAAACTACATTTTTTAATCGTAAACCCCTCCCTTTCAGATATATGTAACTATCAGTATAGATTTCTTAAAACTCTAATCATAATTAAACAAAGTTTCATTAAAATCTTTAAAAAATATTTTTCTTTCCTATACTCACTGTGGCCCCCCCTTAGCCCTCCCCAGGTATATTGGAGCATTAGTGGGGATTTTGTTCCGTGGGGCTTTTGTCCGTTGGAGCTTTTGTCCGGCGGGGATTTTGTCAGGGGGGATTTTGTCCGGGACCCGCTGCGCAGATAGGCAATTGGCGACGGTCTCGGACACACCCCTAGAGGTGGTTCGGACACTTTCCATCACAATTTTGATCCTCCACGGAAGGGATGGCACTCCCGCTTCGGTGACCCCCAGAGGTATAATTTTTGATGGGAATATGGAGGACATTGCGGCCACGACAGATTTTACGTGCACCAGACAACATTAGTGTACACGACGGTCTTTGGCCGGCTCAAGTACCGAACCTTCAATCTTCGAATTACGAGGCCGGCGCTCTACCGACTGGGCTACAGCGGCCCCGCCGGCAAAATGGAAAAGCACGGAAGAGAATTAATAATTGAAGCTGCAGGAGGTTTTCCCAAATAAAAATAGTAAAAATAATAAACTTTTCGTTATTTTCGAATGTTTAAAATTATTATCTAGCAATACAATAAAAATATACAGAGAGTATTATGTACTGCCATAAATTTATTTTTAAAAAATCAATAGTAAGAAGTACGGGCATTATAAAAAATAGGTTGAAATTTTTTTAAAGGTTATTCTAATTTCCTTAAAAGTTTTTTTTTTTTTTTTTTTTTTTTTTTTTTAAATAAGGAATTCTACCAAAAAAATTCATCTCCAAATCGTGGTAAAAACTTAAACGTTGCCAAAGTGTTCATATACTATATTTGTAATACAAAATGGTCTAGATATTATGAATTTCTTTCTCTTCTGAAAAAAAAAAAAAAAAAAAAAAAAAGTGGTATTAAATATTAAGTATTTTAATTTGACATTCAATACGGTTATTTCCATATATATATATATTGCTTTTTCTTGTTTTATACAGTATTCATTTTCCTATTCAGTGAAAAGTAAGAAGCGAATAGACGGGAGCGCTAAAGAGGTTAAGTGAAGCTAGTCGGGTGGAGGCGAAGCCTTCCTAGGGGGTTGGTAAGTGGAGCGAGCAGGGGGCAGAGTCCCTAATGTAATAATAATAATAATAATAATAATAATAATATTTACAAATAAAATAGCTCCTTCTTGCCTTTCATCTATTAAGAAATTAAAGATTTAATAATATTATTAATAATAAATAAAAATGAATTAATTATAAAAAATCATTTTTTTTTTTTTTTTTTTTTTTTTTTTTTTTTTTAACTTTGTATTATAATCTGATTTTACAAATGATATGTTGCATGATATAAATTTGATTGAGAATATAATTTATTAGAATTCAGCAAGGAAACTTGAAACCTTTGATGCACGACTGAAATAGGTTTCTTATAATAGCCTAATGTTCCTTTTTAAAAATTACAAACTGAACTAGATTAGATTTGTTTAATAAAATATTAATTCAGCCAACAATTCTTTTGGTTTTTAATGTATTCTTTACAGATTTGTAATTTTTAAATCGCATTTTCTCAGTTTGAATTTTTTCATGAATTGGTGACCTTCAAATTGCTAAACTTTCTACTGGTATTAAAGAAATGACTTAATTTTTTTTCGGATGTTTAATAGAAAGTACTTAAAAGAATTAGGAACGGATTTTGCAATACCTCTAAAAGAATAAATATTTTAAAAAAAAGTTTAACAAAAAGCATTTTTTTTTTTTTTTTTTTTTTTTTTTTAAATCTAAACATGCAACTTTTTTATTTTTTCTTTAAAACAAATTAATAAATTTCAAAATCCTCTAATATATCTGATTCTTTTTAAGTAGTTTTCATTAAAGACACTAAAAAAGTATTAAGCCTTTTTATAAGTTTTTTCTTAAATATCTGTAGAAGTTTAAGCATTTTAAAGTTCTCGAATTTATAAAAGAATGCAAAGTGATAAAATTCAATTTAAAGATTAAAAATCGATAGAAAGTCTGGCAAAAAACATAAGAGTTGTCGCCTGTAATTTTGCAGAACAAACCTAACTTAATTCAGTTTATAAATATGAAATGGAAATGTATGATTTTATAAAAAACCTATTTCGGTAGTGACGTGAAATATGCCAAGTCCCTTAAAAACACTTTCTAGCTGTTATGAATTAAGAATCTCAAAGTACTAAAGCAATTGTATTTTCATTTGTTCATATTTCTCCTTTTGTAAGGTCGTAGGAGACAAAAGATAATCAATTGGGGAAAAAAGAAAAAAAAAAAAATAATAATAAAGAATAGGAGAGTGTTTAACTGCCTAATTTTAAATAGAACTTGCTATTTGCATTACGTATTAAGAATTTGAAAGTAATTTAAAATATCCTCTAATATTAAATCCTAATACAAGCTCATATATATATATATATGTGTGTGTGTGTGTGTGTGTGTGTATAAAGCCTGGGTGACCGAAGTCACAGCTAATTTTCCTGGAGATAAGTAAAAATAAGTTCCAGTTACATTATATCTAACTATAATTTCTTATCAAAATCGTTTGTGCAGTTCCTTAGAAGACTAGATTTCTGCTATATATTGTTCAAAACAAAGGCAAGTGAAGACTAGTGACGGCTATTAATTCGGCTAATAGCATCGATTCAAACTAATAATAACAACAACGACAACGATAATAATAAAGGAATAAATTATTATTATTATTATTTATTTATTTTTTATTTATTTATTTTTTATGTAAATAATTGAATAAAGAGTCTGGAAATATTATACTTAAAATTAAACGAAGAATCATATATTATCACTTTAACATTTAAATTTCTTTTCTTTCTTATTTGAGAAGTAAGTTTTTAGAAGATGCGTTTTACGAAATTCAAAATTTTAGACCAGCGCTCTTTTTTTCTGGATCTAGAACGGCGGGAAAACGTCTTGGGTGGCAAAATAAAATAAATAGTTTTATACTTTAACGTCTCTTGCTTGTCGCTATCTTTGTATGTAAAATAGTACCGCTTACTTTTTTGACACTTAAACGGAATGTTGCTTACCGTCCCGAACATAAAAGGAAAATGTATAAACAGAAATTGCACCTTTTTTGCAAAACCTGACAGGAAAACTTTTAAGACATTTCTTGAAGAAAAAGGGAAAGGTGAGGGTGAGGTGACAGCTATTCAATAAAGGAAGTACGCCGTACATTCTTGCTTTTTCCAGGTTCACGGGATTTCTTACAGGGAGATCTTTCAATACCATAAGCTGCATTTTTCTAAGTCCCGACTTCTATATCGGTAAAAGTCTGGCGGTCATGAGCTATGATATCAAATTTTACTACCAGAAGTTTTTTTTTTTTTTTTTTTTTTTTTTTTTTTTAAATAATAATAATTAGTTTATAAAATGACAATATTTCAAAAATGACAAATAACTTCAAAATGACATTATTTCGTATTGTCAAAAAAACTTCAAAGAATTTACACAGATTTTAAGAAGTGAAGTATTAAATGAATCTGAATCTGCAAATAATTAACAAATAAATAAATAAAGACTTTTTCTTTGAACTGAATTGGGAAAAAAAATAATGACAACATATTTCGTATCATGACATCCAAATCTTGTTTTGAAAGTCTAAAAGGCACCAAGAAGAAGAAGAAGAAAATAAATAAAGCTTATTTAAATGTTGTCCAGAAAACTTTTCCGTGGTTAATTTTGTCAAATTCAAAAAGCAACACCATTCTTCGGCACACCTAATATTTTTCATTATTTATTTTTTAAATATAATATTAAAAAATTGCCAACTCAAACTCAGATTCATTTATCTTGTTTTATTTTTTATATTATTTTCCACGCGCGCTTTTTATTTCTTAATTCAAAATTATTAAAGAAAACTGTTTTCGATACTTTCAGTTTCAAAACTGATTATTATTAATTTTCTTTTCTTTTCTTTTTCTTAAAAAAAAAAGAAAAAAAAAAAAAAAAAAAGATGAAATTCTGGCAAAAGCAGAATTTAGTTTAGTACGGAGGACTATTAGTTTTTTTTTTTTTTTTTTTTCTACTTTTCAAATGATAACATCGCTTTCAAATTATTCAATCATATTTTCGATAAATTTTCGATTTCGATAAATGTCCAACAATCGTAAAACTGGTATTGTAAAAATCTTTAGATTGAAACTAATAGTTCTTATTCCTGAAAGAAAAAAAAAAAAAATTCTAGTGTGACTCCATTCGACTTTTCGAACATTAAATAGCCAACAGCGGCCGAGTGGTTCTACGCTCAAAGCTGGTAGACAGACATGAGGTGCAGGGTTCGATCCCAGGTCGCGTTCGTCGGCCTAGCCATTCCGAGTTTTCCGTGGCTTTCTCCGAAACTTGCGTAAATACGGGATAGGAACCCTTAGAAAGAACCCCACGGAGGGCACTACCCCTCAGGCCTAGGACCTACCGCAGTCAATCGGCCTTATTCCCATATCCAAACCAATCCAATCCGAACATTAAGTAATTAACGGTTGTATAAAGTAAGAGAAATCGTTAAATAAGTCAAATAGAAAATCATAATAGCCCTTCGAATAATTTGAGCCCATAGATCATAATGATAAATTTTTGTTGTGTCCCTGTAAAAATCTGTAAATACTAGACTCACCAAAATCAATAAAGTTCGTGCAATGATTACCTATGGCATGCACATAAACTTTCACATTGCTCGGATAAGGCATTTAGACGCTATCGCATTTTAAATAATTTGATCTCATGAGCCATAATAATAATATATTTTTCTTTGCGAGCCTGAAAAAAAAAAAAATATAAATGGTTCTAAAAACTATAAATTGGATTCACAAAAAATCTTTATGGTTTATGCAACAGCGACCTGTAACGTATGTATGAATGTTGAGTTCATTCAAAAAATGCGTTTAGACACCATCGCGCTTTAAATAATTTATACCCATAGGCATAATGATAAAAATATTTCATTGTGTCCCTGTAAAAGAAAAAAAAATCTATAAATGATATATTCACCAGAATCTTTATGGTTCAAGCGATGGTGACCTACAGTACGTAAATAAATTTTTAGCTCAATCGAAAAACGCATTTAGATGCAAATGATTTCAGCTCATAGGCCATAATGATAAAGAATTTTTTGCTGTATCCCTGTTAAAAAAAAAAAAAAAAAAAAAAAAAAAAAATCTATAAGCAAACTCGAACCCCCCTTTTAGCGCTAAATTCGTCCAGGAAAATATGTACTAGCTGAGGTCACAAATTTTAGTGTGTGGCTATTTTACGTGTGTCCAATACCCATTGTAACAGGATTTTGCGAAAGTCCCCACCTTTCCCCCCTTGGGGGTGAGGGGGACAATAAACCCGTTTATAAGCATAACTTTGCTTCAATTTATCTCGGCAAGATTAATTTTTATGTGTGGGTTGTTTATGCGTTTCCAACACGCAGTATAAAGTGATTTTACGAAATTACCACCTCCCCTTTCGAGGGCGGGGGAGGGCGAAATAAACGCTTTTTAGAGTAACTCTGGTCCAAATTATCTCAGAATAGCGATTTTTTCATATGTCGATTGCTTGTGCGTACTCAAGAAACGCACTACAAAGGCATTTTTTAAAATTCTACATTATCCCCCTTGAGGGTGTGTGTGTGTAGAGGGAATTATGTTTCCATGCCCAACTCTGCTCCGAACTATCTTAGGCGATTTTTTATGTGCGGGATGGTTATGCGTTCCCAACACGCACTATAAAGGGAATTTTGTGAAATTTCTCCTTCCACCCCTTTAAGGGTGAGGGTAGGGGCAAAAACGCGTTTTAAAGAGTAACTTTGTTCCAAATTATCTCAGGAAAACGATTTTTGATATGTTGATAGGTTATGCATACTCAACACACACAAACTACAAAGGGATTATTTGAAATTCCGTACTGTCGCCCCCGTTGAGGGTTGGAGGGTTAAAAAACAAGTTTACATGCGTAACTGTGTTCCAAATTATCTTAGAATGGCAATTTTTGATGTGTGGAGTGCTTATGCGTATTTAACACCTACTACAATGTGATTTTGGGAATTCCACCCTACCGCCTCTAGGGAGTTGGGGGGGGGGGGGTATATATATTCATGCGTAACTCAGCAGTAAATTATCTTAGGAAGAAGATTTTTTATGTGTGGGTAAGTTAGATTTATCTTATAATATAAAGAGATTTTGCAAAATTTTCTCCTCCTTCTTTCCTTTAAAGACGGGAGAGGATGGCTGAAAAACACTTTTTAAAGCATAAATCTACTTCAAATAATCTCAGAATCTCGATTTTTTAATGTGTCGGTTAAGTATATGTATGCGACATGCACTATAAAAGGATTTTGTGAAGTGTGGCGAGTGGAAAAACCGCTACGAAAGGTAGCGAGAACTTTAACTTAGATTTTGATTTCAGTGATTATTATTATTATTATTATTGTGTTTTTAGAATCCGTTTCAATATAATGACCAGAGAAGCGGGCAAAGCCAGCTAGTTATTAATAAAAACATTTTATTTAACGATTGGCTTAGTTGAATTTATATAAGATTTTCTTTTACTTTTTTTTGAATTAATGACTTTTTAAATCTTACGATTCTAAGGGGAAAAAAAATAGAACAGAATTTATTTTGACGGTTATCATCCTATCATTAATAATATTATTAGATTGTAAAAATAAATAAATAATAATAATAATAATAATAATAATTAAAAAAAAAAAAAAAAATTCTGACTTACGAAGTTATTACTTTATTTAGGTTTTTTATACAGTGCTTCTGTTTGGCAAAACATTTTTTCTTTTTATAGAAAAAAACACTGTTTATAAATTTAAAACGTATAATTTCTTTTTCTTTTCTTTTTCTTTTTCTTTTCTTTTTGATTAAATTTACATCGTATTCAAGATGCTAAACATTTTTAAAATATAAGTCTTTTAATTCCTCGTTAGCAGAAATTTTTTTAAGGCATAATTTATGCTTAATCAGTTTATATATTTATTTTCTTTGTGAATATCAGAAGTAAAAATATCTTTTCTCAATTATTTAAACTTTTTTATATAATTGCCTACTAAAAAGGTTTAATTTATGAAATCATCAAAAGAAAAAAAAAAAAAAAAAAGTTGTTGAGAAAACTGAAATTGTGTTTTTGCGGAAAAAATAGAAATGAAGGAAAGAAAAGAAAAGAGAATCCAGTTTAATGAAGTGTTTTAATAGTAATGCCTCAAAAATGAATATTTCTTAAACCCCTTCCTCCCAACCAAAAGAAAATGAAACCTTTTAATGACTATAATATCGGAATCATAAAAAGAATTTTACTTCGTTGAACTTCATCACAGTTTCAATGTATATATTTATTAAGTAAGAGTAAAAGTTTTTAAAAATAAAAAAATAAATAAATAAATAAAATAAAATAAAATTAAATAAATAAATAACTGATTGCTATAAAACGCACCTAAAACCTAGTGTTAAGCGTAGGGGTCATACTCTCCGCATTATTTTTATTTGTTTCAGGATACATTCCTAATTTGAGAAGTTACCTCCTTTATTGTTACCACTATTTTTTTTACAATACTTTCTATCCTAGTTAATCACGACACATTACCGTAAAAATAAAGTATAGATTTTTGCCTGAAATGTGCGGTGGCCGAAAAAGCGAAAAACATCTCACTTATGAAATTATCCTGAAAAAGAGGCTAGGAGTTCAACCCCTGTAAATGGTGATGAATATAATAATTAGTGTTTGATTGCAAATTTTTTAATCAATTAATAAGCGACTGGCTTAAATGAAAACAGTTTTGAAAGAATTAAAGAAAAAATAATGAAAAGAGAAAAAACAGTAATAGGTGCCTTACTACACTTCTAACAACACTACTTACTACGTTACTTACTCAATTCGTAAAGAAAAAGTACTGCTTATTAAGAATAAAAGTAGTCATTATTTTTACCGACTGCTTATTATATTGCATATCATATTATACCGATTGCTTATCATATACATTGCTTTATGTATTTATTTATTTATTTATTTATTTATTTTCTTAAATAAATATATTTTTTTCCCCTACAAACATGCTAATCTTGATTAAAAATTTCAAGTGGTAACCTGAAGGAAATTTCAAAATTCCAAATTTCAATTTTCTGAAGCTAATTTATTTTAAGTGATGCAGATGTTGGATTTACATCACAGATCAACCACTTAAAATTAGATATTTGTATTCAGGGAACTTCAAAACATAATACAACATAAATAACCAGAACTCTAAATAGAACTTAAAGAAAAAAAGAAATATATATATATATATATATATATATATATATATATATATATATATACTAGTATATAACCCCGTCAAAAATGACGGACTGTGAAATCAATTAAGGTAGTGAATCAACGAATGCTTTGCCTGCTTTGCTGGACACTATGTTTAAAGGGGACTAATGTGCAAGTTGCACCTGACGGGACTAATATGCAAGTTGTACCTAACGGGACTAATGTGCAAGTTGCACCGAACGATCTTTTAACGAAAATACCTACTAACAGAGGACGACAGGTCTAATATAACGTATCATATTATCTATCGTATTTACCGTAATATAACTTACTTATTTTGCTTCCTTCTTCGACTCGTTTTAATAATTATTTTTTGTATGCATGGGCAAATTTAATATTTTTTAATTTTTAATTTTTCGCGTGAAAACATTATTTCATCTTATGCCCCCCCCCCCCTCAAAAAAAAAAAAAAAATATATATATATATATATATATATATACTAGCTGACCCAGCAAACGTTGTTTTGCCATATAAATTATTTCAAGAGAATATTTTGCTAGAAAAAAATAACTAACTTATTGTAAGTGTATAAGGATGTGGTATATAAGTGAAACAGGTATGGAGCGCTGTGAACGGTGACTGTGAATTCCGATTATAACGTAAAAGACATAATTAACAATTAAATAAACAATTTAAATTGGACTGAATTGTAAATCTAAACCATTCTCAAATCCACCTGAAGACACACAAAAAAATTCATTAAAATCGGTCCAGCCGTTTAGGAGGAGTTCAGTGACATACACACGCACAAAAGTATGGGACCCCTTTGGTGACTTTAAATATTTTAAGCCATTTTTGCGATGAATTGAAATGGCTATCTCAATTGTGGAAATAAAGATCTTGGCGAGAAGCGTTCGAGCTACTTCGGTGTCAAATTTCAAATTTTGCCAATGTGATCCGATACTAAAGGTGTTCTATACAAAAAAAAAAAAAAAAAAAAAAATCAATGACATACACACGCACTAAAGTATGGCACCCCATTGGTGACTTTAAATATTTTTAGCCATTTTTGCGATGAATTGAAATGGCTATCTCAATTGTGGAAATAAAGATCTAGACGAAAAGCGTCCGAGCTACATTGGTGCCAAATTTTCCATACAAAATAAATAAATAAATAAATAAAATATCCGTGAAATACACACGCACAAAAGTATGGGACCCCATTAGTGACTTTAAATATTTTAAGCCATTTTTGCGATGAATTGAAATGGTTATCTCAATTGTGGAACTAAAGATCTTGCGAGAAGCGTCCGAGCTACTTCGGTGCCAAATTTCAAATTTTGCCAAAGGGATCCGATACTAAAGGTGTTCCATTCAAAAATAAATAAATAAAATATAATAAATTAGATACACAAATAAATTTGTAGGTTAGGGTGGTTGTTAATCAATGCGCGTGTAAATTTGATAGAAAATTATATAAAATACTTACTCCAGTTCCGCACTAAATTTGCAAAATGTATAGTTTTTTATGCACACTTCAAAACTCTTCAAACACTAATTACATCTTGATGTAAATTTCAATTAGGACACAATTTTTTGTATAACAATAATAACACGAAGTTACAAAATATTTTCTTGAATTTGATCTCAGCACCAACTGTCGGGACAAACTGGAATTACAATAGAATATACGCAAGCAAAATGTGGCGTCACTGACCGTTAGTGGATGCAAGAAAATGATTTCCTATGTTAATTTCCCATTGGATTTTTTATAAAAAATTATTAAAAATCGAGGAAAATTATTTCTCGATTTTAATCCCCGTATTTGGGAATAGATATGTATTAGTTATCGTATGCATGTGTTAGATTGAGTTTTTTTGCTCTCAAATTGAAAAAAAAAAAAAAATTAAATTTCAAAACTCTGTCTTCCTTGACGCTTTTTGTATTTGGCGATCAAAAACGTAATACGAAAATATACATGCCAGATGTATATTTTCGTAATATGTATTGTACGAAATTGTTTCATATTATTCATTACTCTTTAAATATAAGTTGTTAAAATAACAATTATTTTTGAAAGAAGTTAAATATGTTCGCCAGATGATATGTCGATATTTTTTTTTTCCGCCAAGGATGACAGAGTTTTGAGATTAAAAATTCAAATTTTATCAATTTTACAGCAAAATCCAATGGGCGATTAACATAGGAAATATTTTTCTTGCATCCACGGACGGCCAGTGACGTCATCACTTCGCTTGCGTATTATTGAATATTCGATACTACGATCGTAGCGCAGTCTACCGGATCCAATGTGAAACATTCCAAAATCAACAACAATTTATAAGTGATAAATCAATTAAATAAACAATTTAAATTGGACTGAATTGTAAATCTAAACCATTCTCGAATCCAACTGAAGACACACAAAAAATTTCATTAAACTCGGTCCAGCCGTTTAGGAGGAGTTCAGTGACATACACACGCACAAAAGAAATATATATATATATAAAGATATATATCAATAACTGGTAAATTTGTTTGGCAACAATCATAAATTTAAATGTCCAATTTTGAAATTATTTTCATATTTTAATTAATTCTAAAATATGTAATCAAAACTTCGTTACAAATAAGGTACCAAATGAAAGGTACCACATTTGTAACGAAGTAACCTTAGGTACCTTATTTGAAAACTTACTTACTTTAACTGATTTGATAAATATGACGTCACAATCAACTGTTTGTTTATATCAGATAAGTACATTATCATGATTGCAAGAAAATGATGTAATAACTATTAGCCCATAATTTTTATGATTGAATTTTATATTACATTTTAATTTTATCCTCCATGAGTATTTTAGAATTGCAATGGTAGTTATAAACTTTCGTTGAAATCTTTTTACATATTGAGATTAAGGGGAAAGTGCAAGCACAAAAAATGTTCAGTTTTGAAAGATCTTTCTAATGATGCAACATTTATGCAGATTAATAAAAAAATAAATAAATAAAAATAAAAATACAAAGCATTTCTAAGGGGAAAAATGGCTACCAAAAGTCTCTGTTTTGAAGCGGTCTAAGCCGGAATCGTACCTGACAGAAGATGGTCATTATTAATATTAATATTTTGCTTACAGTGTGGATAATAAAAATGGATTTTACTTCCTGAAACGTGTCAGTCGACATAATTAAAATGTATCAGAGAACTTCCGTCAATTACATTCAATAGAAAAGAAAATTTAGCTTTAAAAAATATAATATTAATTACATAAAAAATAATATAAAGGATAATAAATTCAAACTGAAAAAATAAATAAATAAAGGTCTATATATAACTTTGTATGGACGTTGCATCTCATGAATCAATAAACCGAAATTTAATCAAGTCTTATATTTACTGGTCTATGTTATAAACTTGAGCTGTTTGGGGACTGTGGTGCCTGCTTTTTCGCACCTGGTTCTTTTCTTTCGGTAAATTCATTTCGAGACACATCAAGACACTGATCACACTTGGTTTACTTTTAAACGTATATTTACTTACGGCACAAACATAAAATACATAACGAATACAGAAATTAACATCAAGTAAAGTATTTTCTAAAAAACATGTAGAATGGAACGTTAGTCCATCTTGATTCACATACGCACACTGTTGCCACACTTTCGTACCAAACTTTTTAGTTCTTGTTTTTTAATACTCTCGAAATCAGAGGTGCGGCGTTCACACCTTCCCTCCAGTTTCACTTGAGGGACAATGGCCTTCACAGTGAAACTACTAACAAACATTTGTGGATAATTTATATAACTGTTCATGAAAGTCTAATTGTCCTTTTAAATTCTTAATTATTGTTTCACCTTTAAATAAATGTTCATGAAAGTTTAATTGTCCTTTTAAATTCTCAATTATTGTCTCATCTTTGACCTAATATGCGATGTTCCATCAAGAGCAATAACATTTATATTTCACTTAATATTTAAATATTTTCTATGGTATAAAATAAGTAACATTTAAACACATAATAGAAATAAAATATATATATAATATATATGAATAAACATTTATCCTGACATGGATTTTCTTATGCACTTTAAATAATCTTAATGAATTAATATACTTGAATATAAGAAACAAAATAAACACACACACATATATATATATATAATAACAAATACAATATTAAACTAACTTATGACTTTATTCATGAATGCGTGATAAAGCATCTGCAATAGTATTACTGCTTCCTGGCTTATGAGCAATAGTCACTTGATAGCGAGATAGAGCCAATGCCCATCTTTGTAATCTGGCGTTCTTAGGAACTGTTTCTGTCAAATATTTTAAAGGGTTATGGTCCGTGTGTAAGATAATAGTGGCTCCATAAGTCCACATTTCGAATTTACCTAATGCCCATATTACAGCATAAGCTTCCCTTTCAATAGTGCTCCACTTTGATTGAGCAGGGGTCAGTTTTTGGCTTGCAAAAGTTATAGGTTTCAGTTTATTCTGCTCATCTCTGTGCATTAGACAGGCTCCAATTCCGGTCACTGAAGCATCAGTATCGATTTCAAAAGGTTTCGACATATCAGGTGTATACAGAGAGGTTATAGAGCACAAACAATTCTTTAACGAATTAAATGCGCTTTCGGCTTCTTCTGACCATGGAAGGTCGTTTGGCACAGTTTTTCGAGTTAAGTCCGTTAAAGGTTTTGCTATATTGGCATACCGAGGCACATAGTCTCTGTAATAGTTAAATAATCCTAGGAGTGACTTCAAGGTTTTCTTAGTTTTAGGGGCTTTCAAATCTTTAATAACTGATATCTTGTCCGGATCTGGGCCGTGCTCTCCTGAGCCTACGACATGTCCCAAATATTTTACTTTCGACATCGCAAAAGAGCATTTCTTTAAATTTGCCGAAAAATTCAATTTTTTCAGAGTTTCTAAAATGGATTTAATATGATTAAGATGATCTTCCCAGGTTGAAGAAAATATGATAATATCATCAAGAAAACTTTCGGCGTAGTCACTATGAGGTCGCAATACTTGATTCATTATTCTTTGGAATGTTGCTGGTGCTCCGGATAACCCAAATGGCATCACCTTCCACTGATACTGACCCTTTGGAGATACAAAACTGGTTAATTCTCGTCTTTGCTCTGCTAAGGGTATTTCCCAATATCCCTTAAGGATATCTAAAGTTGTCCAGTAACGAGCTCCACCCGCTTTAAATCTAAGATTTTCTGAATTCTGCATAGGAAAAGGTGGAATTTTACTAACTGAGTTCAGCTCTCTGTAGTCCACGCAAAGTCGGACAGTTCCATCTTTCTTGGCTACACATACCAATGGATATGCTATTTCTGCTGAAGAGGCTTCTATCAGGTCTTTTTCCAATAATTCTGCTATCTGTTTTTCTATATTAGATCTTAATGTTTCTGGAACTTTATAAAGATGAGGTTGTTTCCTCTCTACTCCAGACTTTAACTGGATAACATGTGGCGGAACTTTGGCTTTCCTTAATTCCCCATCAAATATTGTTAGATATTCTTTAATCAGATTCAACAGCTGTTTATATTGCTTTGCTGATATCGAATTTGATTTTATATCAGCTTTTAGTTCTTCATCTGTTACTTGCCGTGATTCTACGGGCGCATGTTGTATATCTCCAAACTCTTCATCTGTTTCGTAAATAATTCCTACAGCTCTGACAGGTTGAATATATTTACGCAATTTATTTTGATGAAGATGTCGAACACTTCCATCAGGTAGTTTGACATAAAAAGAATGTGGAGACTTCTTTTCTACTATTTCTCCTGGTCCTTTCCATTTTGAACAAAGACGATTTGTTGAATCAGGGATTAACACTACAACTTCATCCCCAACAGAAAATTCGGTATCTTTTGACCGTAAATTATGATAACGTACATATTTCTGCTGCTGTTCTTGAGCTATGCTATTCGCATACTGTGCCGCGTCTTCTAAACGGTTCCGGAGTTTCAACAGGTAGTCAGCTACAGATTCTCCAATCCCTTGAGGAAGTACGACTTCATCTTCCCAACTCGATTTGAGGACGGCTAGAGGTCCTACAGGTGGTCGCCCATGAACTAGTAGGAATGGGGCAACACCCGTTGTAGCGTTAGGCACTTCTCTGTATGCCCATAACAAGAATGGCAACTGTTTATCCCAGCCTCGACCTTGTGAATTAATTGCATGATGTAGCATGGATTTCATAGTTCCTATCCATCTTTCAACCAAACCATTCGATTGTGGATAACCTGGAGTGGAAAATTTAGGAACACATCCTAATCGTTTTAAAAATTCTTTTGTCAGCTGTGCGGCAAAATTTCTTCCGTTATCTATTGCAATTACTCGAGGAATTCCAGTTCGTACAAATATTTCTATAAATGCATCACAGGCTGCCTTTGCTGTTAAAGACTTCAGAGGTATTGCTTCCGGCCAACGACTATGCTGGTCCATAACGCACAGTACATACTGATGGCCACGTGATGACTTTGGCTCTATTGGGCCTAAAATATCGGCATTAACCACTTGAAATGGGAGTTCTGGCCTTCCAACAGACTCGATAGGTGTTCTATCGTTTACTTTTCCTTTCCTGCGCATTTGACAATCATGACACGAAGCACATAATTGTTTAACTTCTTTTGGCATTCCTTCCCACCAGAAAGACATTGCAATTCTGTCTCTGGTCTTCTTAGCTGCCAGATGTCCACCAGTAGGAGTTTCATGAGCTAATTTCAAAATGTCCTTTCTTCTGCTTGCCGGTACGACCAATTGAATATATTTCTGTCCGCCTACTTTACCCATATGATATAATAAACCTCTTTCAATCCAGTAACCATTTTTATGTTGTCTAGCTTCTTCGAAGCACCTTTTCAATGTAGGACAGGCTAACTGCTCATCCCTAAACACTTGTGCTTGTGGAACAGGGATATTTTCATTTCTTTCATCCTTACTATCGGTTTCGGTCAATGTCTGTTTAACTACTGAGTTATTAAAGACTTTGGTTTCTGGATGATGCGACTCGCTGTTGTTCAGCTTTGCCTTTCGAATAGTCTCGTGACTTTCTCCCTCCATACAGAACATACACTTTTCATTATCTTCTGTGAGTGGGGTACTAATTGCCTCATCCCCAAGATAATTGTCGTTTGAATTATTCTCAGGTACACTGAACAAGGATTGGTCACCGACTTCATTTATTGTGATTACTTCAACCTCTTCTTCTGAAGAATAGTTTCCGGGAGACCTTCCCTCCACTTTGAACAAGGACGGTTCATTGTTTTCTTCCACTGGGGTGATATTAACCTCAACCCCTGAATTTCCAGGATTTCTTCCTTTCACATGGAACAAGGATTGTTCATCGACTTCTTTCTTCGGGATATTCACTTTATCCCCTAAAGAAATGTTTTCGGGAGACCTTCCCTCCACACTGAACAAGGATTGTTCATTAGCTTCTTTTACTGAAGTGATTCCTGTATCATCTCCCAAATAAGAACGCTTTTGTTCCTTCAAACATTCATATACCCTGGGAGTGATTAAAGCTTCCTCATGCAGCCCTTCTACTACTGCAGCATGCACTTGAACATATGGAATGATTTCTTCATCTGTATGAAGACTTAGCGGAACTGACACAAGTTGTGCTTCCACTGGATTACCTATAGCAGGTCTCAAAAGAATTTTCCCACTTGACTGTAAGTGTTCCTCAGGTACAACTGATTTTCGTAGTACGGTGATTTCGGCACCACTGTCCACGATGCCTTGAAATTTTTGACCTCCGATTCCTAAATCCACTTTCAGAAGCTCGCCATCTTTCTCGTTGACTGGAAATTCCCACTCGAAACAAGCGCTATTTAGATTAACACTGACCTTATTAAGGCCCTTACTTTCTTGACTCTTTTTGTTTGTTTTCACGTAAGAGGTACTTGCTGAATTCAATTTGGGGCAGGATTTTTTCATATGGCCTTCCTTTCCACACAAATAGCAGGAGAATTTCGGACGAATGTCTCTTTGTTCTTGCTGTGGCTTAGTAAAAACCCTTTTCTCATCTCTATTGTTATTTCCGAAATTCGCCCCTTTGGATGGAAGATTCCAATTTTCTTTATGAGAAATTTCTTTCGGTTTTTTATTGAAAGTCATTTTGACATTTTCATAATCATCTAATTTACTGGAAATAATATCAGATGACTTAAACAATGACCATTCATCGATGAAATGTTCTTTAATTTCTGGAGGTACTTTCCTTTTAATTTGATCTGTAATAATCAAATCATATAATTCTTCAAATGTGTTAACTTCTAATCCCCGAATCCATTCAGTAAAATAGTTTTTCAATTCGTAAGCAAAATCTCTCCATGTGATATCAGCTTTTTTAGTATGCTTATTGAAAAGTTGTCGAAATCTTTCAGGAGTAAGTTTATATCTCTTTAACAATAACTCTTTTACTTTTCCGTAATCATTCGTGATTTCTTCGTCTTCCCGAGCTATAACTTCCGCGATTTCGTATGGCAGTAGCCCAATGAGATGAGAAACCCAATCATCTCTTTTAATTTCGGCACGTTTTGCCTGCCGCTCAAAAAGAACTAAATACAGGCTAATTTCGCATGTTTTAGGATCAAATTTTTGTAAGATGTTATGTAATTTTACGCGCGTTTTCTCAGAAGTTTCATTTATAATTCCTTTCTTCTCAAGTTCTATTCTTGCATTTTCCAACCGCATTTTTTCCAATTCTATTTCTTCTCTTCTTAGGCGTTCCTCCATCTCTTCTTTTCTCTTACGTTCCTCTATTTCTTCCCTTCTTATGCGTTCCTCCATCTCTTCTTTCCTCTTCCGTGCTTCAAGTACGTTCGCTAATGTTTCTTTAACAAATTCTTCATCGTAATTCTTTGAAGCCAAAATAGCATCTCTTAACTCATATAACTTTAAATGTTGAGTTCCTTCCACTCCAAGCTCCGTAGCAACTTCTTGCAAATCTTTTTTATTCCCTTTACCCAAAAATGCCATCTTCGGATGGATGAAATCAAATCAAGTTCAAATTTTCCGTGAATAAAATAAATTTTCGTATATTTATAATCACAAACCCCTTAAGAACGCCAGATTTGACATCTTATTTTTTATCTTAAACAACATTTTCCCCCAAATTAAATAAAATAATCATTAAGTCGGAATGCATACATAAAAGGAGAAAAAAAAAAATATGTATGGAAATAACAAATAAAAAAAAATGTTTACACAATCAACTCTTTCATTAAATAAATCAGAATATACTTTATTACATAACCAGCTTTCAATAAATTAGAAATAATGTTGCCATAGCAACACAATCAACTCTTTCATTAAATAAATCAGAATATACTTTATTGCATAACCAGCTTTCAATAAATTAGAAATAATGTTGCCATAGCAACCTTTAATCAAACTTACTTTTAAACAGAAAAAAAAAACAATTTCCGATTCATTCCTCAAAGTAAAAAAATAAACAAAACCGGACGTTCACAAGAATAATTCACTAGTTTTCTTTTTACTGAGATATTTCATTAATATTCCCATAATAATAAAGATAAATAAATATAAATAATTATCAAGGTCTAACAAATACACAATCATTCAATAAAACAGAACAAATAAATCAAAACAGAGCTCTCTCTTTTTTTTTTTTTTTTTTTTTTTTTTTTTTTTTATCTGCTTTAATGAAATCTTATTTATTCTAAATCACGTGATGAATAAAAAGAACACACAGAAATTAATCACAATTATCTTGAATAGCATAAAAACATATTCTTTTCATCATTCTTTTTACTATTTTCCGGCTTTTTAAATACAAATAAACAAATATATTTCTATTTTACATTTTTCAAACACTAGAATTATTATTATTTCAACATTACGAAATATTCAATTTTCATTTACATACTCTTTACCTTGTTGGAATACAAAATCGGAACAAAATATCTAAATGCTTAATCCTAATTATTTAATTTAAAACTTATACAAAATATGACTCTTGATGGAACATAAAAAAAAAAACATACCCTTTTTTTTTTTTTCATCACTATCATGAAAAAATCCATACGAGTACTATAGCTATTTCACATATGCTTGTCGACTTCGCCAATTGTGGTGCCTGCTTTTTCGCACCTGGTTCTTTTCTTTCGGTAAATTCATTTCGAGACACATCAAGACACTGATCACACTTGGTTTACTTTTAAACGCATATTTACTTACGGCACAAACATAAAATACATAACGAAAACAGAAATTAACATCAAGTAAAGTATTTTCTAAAAAACATGTAGAATGGAACGTTAGTCCATCTTGATTCACATACGCACACTGTTGCCACACTTTCGTACCAAACTTTTTAGTTCTTGTTTTTTAATACTCTCGAAATCAGAGGTGCGGCGTTCACAGGGACCAAACACTTAAAGGGTGAAATTAAGATGCTAATAACAGTATC
Source organism: Salticus scenicus (assembly GCA_963930645.1). NCBI lineage: Eukaryota > Metazoa > Arthropoda > Arachnida > Araneae > Salticidae > Salticus > Salticus scenicus. The sequence continues at coordinate 306,122,338 of OZ005655.1, forward strand.
AGAGTAAAAAAAAATATATACATTTTATTTGATTAAAATGAAAAGAATAAGAACGAAGTATAGACTGACAAATAGATAACCACAGATACACACATATGCCAACAAAGTAACTGGTTAACTATTGCATGTAGTCTTTGCTTAATTTATTTTTAATGGATCCATGATTTTAACAATTCATATTTCAATAGGAATCTATAAAAAGTATTTTATAGGCAATTGTATGAGACGATGGCAAAACACTAATAATTCACCACACATTACACATTCCATAACGTATTTACGTTAATTTTAATTTAATAAATTTTGTGGTTTGTTAAATATATATATATATATATATATATATATATATATATATATATATATATATATATATATATATATATATATATACAGTAAAATATCGTTTATACGTCCCTTTAGTGAAGCTCCGATTCATTCTTATTCATTTTAATACAAAATTTCTTTATTTATACGCCGCTAATATCAGTTATACATACGTCTTTTGCACTTTACTAAAATTCGCAAAATTTCTCGACCTGTCATTATTTTTCATTCTAAATAAGTCAGTTTTTTTTTCCTAGAAAGCATCTTAAATGGAGGACACAGGAAAGATCGAAGAATAATGATCAAAAAGTCAACTGAATTCACAGTAGAATGTTTCATACTCATGGACAAGCAGCAAATCAGACGTATAGTAAAGATTTTTAATGTTATTAACTAAGTATTTGTACGGACAGAAATCCTATGCTCATTATTAAAGATACGCAATATATATAATTAATATTCAAAATAGGTTAAAATAAATCTTAAGATATGTAATTTAATACTCATTATATCATATATGTAATTAGCACCCAGTCATGCATTAATAGTATTTTTCTCACTTTAAATAACTCTTTTTTTTTTTTTTTTTTTATTAATTTTGTCTTTAAAAAAGTAAGATATACATTTACTAAATTATGAAACATTACTAATTAGTATTTTCACATAAATTTTGTTTAAGTGTCATTAAATTGTTAAATAGTAATCAAATATTAAAATTTCGATTATAAGTCTTTTCATTTATAAATCCATTTACGTTAGTATCTTGAAAGACGTATAAACGGTGCTTCACTGTATATATTTTTATTATTTTATTAAAATAATTTTATTATGGTGTTATTTTTGTATGAGGATAAGTGAATAAGAATAAGAATAACACACACACACACACACGTGCGTGTATATGTATATGCCTAAGGCTATGGAGTGGAGAGCAAATGATACGAACATGAAAAATTATTTTGAAAAATAATAATTTTTCTAACTGACATATACTGGGTAAATATATATTAAAAAATATATAGAATAATTTTTTTAGTACCCACAGCATGCTAGTTTTTTTAAAATAAGAAAATTCTATAAATTTATTTCACATTATCATAGATATGTGATTTAATTATTCACATCAAAGTTACTGACGAGTTTTTTTGATAGGTATCCATATCAAAATATTTCACCCCGAGGGGTTATATGTTCCCAGGTATGAAGAAAACGATAAAGATATATTTCAGAAATATATATATAAAACGAAAAACGAAAAGTGTATAACTTTTCAATGAATCAAAATAAAAATGTAAGTAAACCTTTTTATTGTTTAGAGCTCCAAAGCGCACACATTTCTATAGAAAGGGTTACAAAGACATAACATACGAATTAAAAAATAAATATAATTATAAAAAAGTGAACAAAAAATATTTGAGTAAGCCACAAAAAATTATGACTAATAGTTTACTTAGAACTAATATTTTAAATTAGGAAGAGCTGGTATAATTTGATAAACAATTATTTTATAAGAGCTAAAATTTAGAAAATATTATATTTTCAGTTGTATAATCTAATAAAATAATAGAACGAATATTTTCAATTAGGAAGTTTTCATGTGTTTCTTATCACATAGAAATATATCAATATACAATAAAATAAATTTCATTGCATGAATAGCTTTCAACAAATCGGACAACGGAATATTTTTTACGCAACTATATCTGACAATAATGTAACGCCCCTGTAAATAAGGAATTTTTATCACACCTGAATTTAAGAACATTTTAAACACATGCGAACGAGTACTTTTTAACACACCTGCTTTCGTGGACATTTTAACACACCTGCCTTCGAGGACCTTATAACACACCTGCCTTCGAGGACCTTATAACACACCTGCTTTTGAGGACGTTTAACACACATGCAAACGAGGACATTTTAACACACCTGCCTTCGAGGACTTTGTAACACACCTGCCTTCGAGGACTTTGAAACACACCTGCCTTCGAGGACTTTAAACACACAGGCGTCCGAGGACATTTTTACACACCTGCTTTCGAGGACATGTTAACCCACATGCAAACGAGGACTTTTAACACACATGCATTCGAGGACATTTTAAACACATGCGAACGGGGACATTTTTACACACCTTTTTCGAGGACACGTTAACCTACATGCAAACGAGGACATGTGAACACACCTACCTTCGAGGACATGTTAACGTACATGCAAACGAGGACATTTTAATGTACTGTCTTCGAGGACTTTTTAACATACCTGATTTTGAGTGTATTTTTACACAAATATGAAAAGAATTTTTATTTGCCATAATTCAGTAATCAAACTACATACTTAAAATTTATCTTTGATATTTTAATTTAAAGGTGTGTTATAAAATACTAATTTATATATTAAATTTTCTATAGAAATTTAATAATTAAAGGAAAAAAAAACACAGAAATTAAGACAATAATAAATGTGTTTATTATCAATTATTATTATGTTTTAATTATCTATTTTATTATGTCTTATTATCAATTATTCTTAAAATAATAAAAAATAGTTTATTGAATATAGCTTTTAAATTATATGAACGCAATAAAATATTACCTTATTAATTAAAAAAAATAATTAAAAGTAAGGAAAGACTTGTATGCTGCACCGTTAAAAATTATACAAACCTGGAAAAATTTTTTTAAAAATGTGCTCTTTTTCATCCAAGATTCATTAAAATATTTTATTTCCTATTTTGGAAAATTACAATAAATTTTTATTCTGTAAAAACTTTACATTTATTGAGATAAATATATTCGAATGCCTTTAAAACAGCATAATTTAAAATATTTAATTATTAAAGAAATTTATCTTTTGTACTGTCAACAATGAATTGTTTTGTTAATCACTGTACGATCATAATTTAAGGATGAATATTACGAAATATTTTGCATACTAAATTAATTGATAATTATTTAAAATACATATAAAATATTTGAAATAAGAAACCGAAGAATATTCCACTTGTAGATTTATTTTTTCAATAAAACACAGTAAAATTATTTCAATAAGCTTATAACTGCAACTATTTTTTGCAAAATTAAAAACTTTATTTGCAAGTCCTCGGTTTGACGTACAGTTTCCTAGGTCCTCGGTTACCGGTAAAAATACATACGCTAAATAATCAAACTATCTTAATATGGACGTTCCCATTGCAATATAAATTCAATTTCTATACATAATTTCGAAAAAATATTAAATTTGTTAAATTATTTCGACAGTCAAAATAGGTCCTCGGTTTGGCGGTTTGCGTACCGAGTCCTCGGTTTCCACCTTACGCGAGACTGTGTGTATGTGTGTGTGTGTGTGTTTCTGTGTACGTGAATTTGTTCCGTCCTATTTTAGAAGATTTCATTTTCAGAGAAATTCGAGATGTAAACTGTGGGCAAACTTACTACTTTTTACTCATAAAGACAAAATTCGATTCAGATTTAAATATTTTTCTTTTCTTTCACTCTTTCTTTTTTTTCAAAATTCTTTTAACACTTATTACTGCTAAGTCAATATTACATACTTCTCCGGATTCATAAATATGTGGGGTTTGCCTTCACAGTTTATATTTCCTATTTCTCAAGTTAAATAGCGCTCTCTCTCACATGACATGCTCTTCCTTTAATAATAATATCTAAAAACAGGTGAGGACTGGAACCGGAAGGGGAAGGAGGAAGCCCGTTACAAAATTTTAATTTAAGCCGATTTGAAACTTTTTAAAGAGAGAGCGCATTATGCTATTGTACTGAGATCAGCAGATTTGTTTATTCATTTATTTATATTTATTTATTTAATATTTTTGTTGTGTGCGTGTGTGTGTGTTTATGTGTACGTGAATTTGTTCCGTCCTATTTTAGAAGATTTAATTTTCAGAGAAATTCGAGATGTAAACTGTGGGTAAACTTACTACTTTTTACTCATAAAGAAAAAATTCGGTTCAGATTTAAATATTTTTCTTTTTTTTCACTCTTTTTTTTTTTTTTTTTTTAATTCTTTTAACACTTATTACTGGTAAGTCAATATTAGATACTTCTCCGGATTCATAAATATGTGGGTTTGCCTTCACAGTTTATATTTCCCATTTCTCAAGTTAAATAGCGCTCTCTCTCACATGAAATGCTCTTCCTTTAATAATAATATTTAAAAACAGGTGAGGACTGGAACCGGAAGGGGAAGGAGGAAGCCGGTTATAAAATTTTAATTTAAGCCGATTTGAAACTTTTTAAAGAGAGAGCGCTTTATGCTATGGTACTGAGATCAGCAGATTTATTTATTTATTTATTTTTATTTATTTATTTAATATTTTTGTTGTGTGCGTGTGTGTGTATGTGTGTGTGTTTATGTGTACGTGAATTTGTTCCGTCCTATTTTAGAAGATTTCATTTTCAGAGAAATTCGAGATGTAAACTGTGGGCAAACTTACTACTTTTTACTCATAAAGACAAAATTCGATTCAGATTTAAATATTTTTCTTTTCTTTCACTCTTTTTTTTTTTTTTCAAAATTCTTTTAACACTTATTACTGCTAAGTCAATATTACATACTTCTCCGGATTCATAAATATGTGGGGTTTGCCTTCACAGTTTATATTTCCTATTTCTCAAGATAAATAGCGCTCTCTCTCACATGAAATGCTCTTCCTTTAATAATAATATTTAAAAACAGGTGAGGACTGGAACCGGAAGGGGAAGGAGGAAGCCGGTTACAAAATTTTAATTTAAGCCGATTTGAAACTTTTTAAAGAGAGAGCGCTTTATGCTATTGTACTGAGATCAGCAGATTTGTTTATTCATTTATTTTTATTTATTTATTTAATATTTTTGTTGTGTGCGTGTGTGTGTGTTTATGTGTACGTGAATTTGTTCCGTCCTATTTTAGAAGATTTCATTTTCAGAGAAATTCGAGATGTAAACTGTGGGTAAACTTACTACTTTTTACTCATAAAGAAAAAATTCGGTTCAGATTTAAATATTTTTCTTTTTTTTCACTCTTTTTTTTTTTTTTTTTAATTCTTTTAATACTTATTACTGGTAAGTCAATATTAGATACTTCTCCGGATTCATAAATATGTGGGTTTGCCTTCACAGTTTATATTTCCTATTTCTCAAGTTAAATAGCGCTCTCTCTCACATGAAATGCTCTTCCTTTAATAATAATATTTAAAAACAGGTGAGGACTGGAACCGGAAGGGGAAGGAGGAAGCCGGTTATAAAATTTTAATTTAAGCCGATTTGAAACTTTTTAAAGAGAGAGCGCTTTATGCTATTGTACTGAGATCAGCAGATTTATTTATTTATTTATTTTTATTTATTTATTTAATATTTTTTTGTGTGCGTGTGTGTGTATGTGTGTGTGTGTGTGTTTCTGTGTACGTGAATTTGTTCCGTCGTATTTTAGAAGATTTCATTTTCAGAGAAATTCGAGATGTAAACTGTGGGCAAACTTACTACTTTTTACTCATAAAGACAAAATTCGATTCAGATTTAAATATTTTTCTTTTCTTTCACTCTTTTTTTTTTTTTTTTTTTCAAAATTCTTTTAACACTTATTACTGCTAAGTCAATATTACATACTTCACCGGATTCATAAACATGTGGGGTTTGCCTTCACAGTTTATATTTCCTATTTCTCAAGTTAAATAGCGCTCTCTCTCACATGAAATGCTCTTCCTTTAATAATAATATTTAAAAACAGGTGAGGACTGGAACCGGAAGGGGAAGGAGGAAGCCGGTTATAAAATTTTAATTTAAGCCGATTTGAAACTTTTTAAAGAGAGGGCGCTTTATGCTATGGTACTGAGATCAGCAGATTTATTTATTTATTTATTTTTATTTATTTATTTAATATTTTTGTTGTGTGCGTGTGTGTGTATGTGTGTGTGTTTATGTGTACGTGAATTTGTTCCGTCGTATTTTAGAAAATTTCATTTTCAGAGAAATTCGAGATGTAAACTGTGGGCAAACTTACTACTTTTTACTCATAAAGACAAAATTCGATTCAGATTTAAATATTTTTCTTTTCTTTCACTCTTTTTTTTTTTTTTTTTTTTTTTTTTCAAAATTCTTTTAACACTTATTACTGCTAAATCAATATTACATACTTCTCCGGATTCATAAATATGTGGGGTTTGCCTTCACAGTTTATATTTCCTATTTCTCAAGTTAAATAGCGCTCTCTCTCACATGAAATGCTCTTCCTTTAATAATAATATTTAAAAACAGGTGAGGACTGGAACCGGAAGGGGAAGGAGGAAGCCGGTTACAAAATTTTAATTTAAGCCGATTTGAAACTTTTTAAAGAGAGAGCGCTTTATGCTATTGTACTGAGATCAGCAGATTTGTTTATTCATTTATTTTTATTTATTTATTTAATATTTCTGTTGTGTGCGTGTGTGTGTATTTAAGTGTACGTGAATTTGTTCCGTCCTATTTTAGAAGATTTCATTTTCAGAGAAATTCGAGATGTAAACTGTGGGTAAACTTACTACTTTTTACTCATAAAGAAAAAATTCGGTTCAGATTTAAATATTTTTCTTTTTTTTCACTCTTTTTTTTTTTTTTTTTTTTTTTTAATTCTTTTAACACTTATTACTGGTAAGTCAATATTAGATACTTCTCCGGATTCATAAATATGTGGGTTTGCCTTCACAGTTTATATCTCCTATTTCTCAAGTTAAATAGCGCTCTCTCTCACATGAAATGCTCTTCCTTTAATAATAATATTTAAAAACAGGTGAGAACTGGAACCGGAAGGGGAAGGAGGAGGCCGGTTATAAAATTTTAATTTAAGCCGATTTGAAACTTTTTAAAGAGAGAGCGCTTTATGCTATTGTACTGAGATCAGCAGATTTATTTATTTATTTATTTTTATTTCTTTCTTTAATATTTTTGTTGTGTGCGTGTGTGTGTATGTGTGTGTGTATGTGTGTGTGTGTGTGTTTCTGTGTACGTGAATTTGTTCCGTCCTATTTTAGAAGATTTCATTTTCAGAGAAATTCGAGATGTAAACTGTGGACAAACTTACTACTTTTTACTCATAAACACAATATTCGATTTAGATTTAAATATTTTTCTTTTTTTTCACTTTTTTTTTTTTTTTTTTCAAAATTCTTTTAACACTTATTACTGCTAAGTCAATATTAGATACTTCTCCGGATTCATAAATATGTGGGTTTGCCTTCACAGTTTATATTTCCTATTTCTCAAGCTAAATAGCGCTCTCTCTCACATGAAATGCTCTTCCTTTAATAATAATATTTAAAAACAGGTGAGGACTGGAACCGGAAGGGGAAGGAGGAAGCCGGTTATAAAATTTTAATTTAAGCCGATTTGAAACTTTTTAAAGAGAGAGCGCTTTATGCTATTATACTGAGATCAACAGATTCGTTTATTCATTTATTTTTATTTATTTATGTAATATTCTTGTTGTGTGCGTGTGTGTGTGTGTGTGTGTGTTTATGTGTACGTGAATTTGTTCCGTCCTATTTTAGAAGATTTCATTTTCAGAGAAATTTGATATGTAAACTTTGGGCAAACTTACTACTTTTTACTCATAAAGACAAAATTCGATTTGGATTTAAATATTTTTCTTTTTTTTTTCACTCTTTTTTTTTTTTTTTTTTCAAAATTCTTTTAACACTTATTACTGCTAAGTCAATATTAGATACTTCTCCGGATTCATAAATATGTGGGTTTGCCTTCACAGTTTATATTTCCTATTTCTCAAGTTAAATAGCGCTCTCTCTCACATGAAATGCTCTTCCTTTAATAATAATATTTAAAAACAGGTGAGAACTGGAAGCGGAAGGGGAAGGAGGAAGCCGGTTATAAAATTTTAATTTTAGCCGATTTGAAACTTTTTAAAGAGAGAGCGCTTTATGCTATTGTACTGAGATCAGCAGATTTATTTATTTATTTATTTTTTTTTATTTATTTAATATTTTTGTTGTGTGCGTGTGTGTGTATGTGTGTGTGTGTGTGTTTCTGTGTACGTGAATTTGTTCCGTCCTATTTTAGAAGATTTCATTTTCAGAGAAATTCGAGATGTAATCTGTGGGCAAACTTACTACTTTTTACTCATAAAGACAAAATTCGATTCTGATTTAAATATTTTTCTTTTCTTTCACTCTTTTTTTTTTTTTTTTTTCAAAATTTCTTTTAACACTTATTACTGCTAAGTCAATATTACATACTT
>OZ005655.1:306135884-306170884 GCA_963930645.1 Salticus scenicus
AGAAGATTTCATTTTCAGAGAAATTCGAGATGTAAACTGTGGGCAAACTTACTACTTTTTACTCATAAAGACAAAATTCTATTCAGATTTAAATATTTTTCTTTTCTTTCACTCTTTTTTTTTTTTTTTTTTCAAAATTCTTTTAACACTTATTACTGCTAAGTCAATATTACATACTTCGCCGGATTCATAAACATGTGGGGTTTGCCTTCACAGTTTATATTTCCTATTTCTCAAGTTAAATAGCGCTCTCTCTCACATGAAATGCTCTTCCATTAATAATAATATTTAAAAACAGGTGAGGACTGGAACCGGAAGGGGAAGGAGGAAGCCGGTTATGAAATTTTAATTTAAGCCGATTTGAAACTTTTTAAAGAGAGGGCGCTTTATGCTATGGTACTGAGATCAGCAGATTTATTTATTTATTTATTTTTATTTATTTATTTAATATTTTTGTTGTGTGCGTGTGTGTGTATGTGTGTGTGTTTATGTGTACGTGAATTTGTTCCGTCGTATTTTAGAAAATTTCATTTTCAGAGAAATTCGAGATGTAAACTGTGGGCAAACTTACTACTTTTTACTCATAAAGACAAAATTCGATTCAGATTTAAATATTTTTCTTTTCTTTCACTCTTTTTTTTTTTTTTTTTTTTTTCAAAATTCTTTTAACACTTATTACTGCTAAATCAATATTACATACTTCTCCGGATTCATAAATATGTGGGGTTTGCCTTCACAGTTTATATTTCCTATTTCTCAAGTTAAATAGCGCTCTCTCTCACATGAAATGCTCTTCCTTTAATAATAATATTTAAAAACAGGTGAGGACTGGAACCGGAAGGGGAAGGAGGAAGCCGGTTACAAAATTTTAATTTAAGCCGATTTGAAACTTTTTAAAGAGAGAGCGCTTTATGCTATTGTACTGAGATCAGCAGATTTGTTTATTCATTTATTTTTATTTATTTATTTAATATTTCTGTTGTGTGCGTGTGTGTGTGTTTAAGTGTACGTGAATTTGTTCCGTCCTATTTTAGAAGATTTCATTTTCAGAGAAATTCGAGATGTAAACTGTGGGTAAACTTACTACTTTTTACTCATAAAGAAAAAATTCGGTTCAGATTTAAATATTTTTCTTTTTTTTCACTTTTTTTTTTTTTTTTTTTTTTTTTTTTTAATTCTTTTAACACTTATTACTGGTAAGTCAATATTAGATACTTCTCCGGATTCATAAATATGTGGGTTTGCCTTCACAGTTTATATCTCCTATTTCTCAAGTTAAATAGCGCTCTCTCTCACATGAAATGCTCTTCCTTTAATAATAATATTTAAAAACATGTGAGAACTGGAACCGGAAGGGGAAGGAGGAGGCCGGTTATAAAATTTTAATTTAAGCCGATTTGAAACTTTTTAAAGAGAGAGCGCTTTATGCTATTGTACTGAGATCAGCAGATTTATTTATTTATTAATTTTTATTTCTTTCTTTAATATTTTTGTTGTGTGCGTGTGTGTGTATGTGTGTGTGTGTGTGTTTCTGTGTACGTGAATTTGTTCCGTCCTATTTTAGAAGATTTCATTTTCAGAGAAATTCGAGATGTAAACTGTGGGCAAACTTACTACTTTTTACTCATAAAGACAAAATTCGATTCAGATTTAAATATTTTTCTTTTCTTTCACTCTTTCTTTTTTTTCAAAATTCTTTTAACACTTATTACTGCTAAGTCAATATTACATACTTCTCCGGATTCATAAATATGTGGGGTTTGCCTTCACAGTTTATATTTCCTATTTCTCAAGTTAAATAGCGCTCTCTCTCACATGAAATGCTCTTCCTTTAATAATAATATTTAAAAACAGGTGAGGACTGGAACCGGAAGGGGAAGGAGGAAGCCCGTTACAAAATTTTAATTTAAGCCGATTTGAAACTTTTTAAAGAGAGAGCGCATTATGCTATTGTACTGAGATCAGCAGATTTGTTTATTCATTTATTTATATTTATTTATTTAATATTTTTGTTGTGTGCGTGTGTGTGTGTTTATGTGTACGTGAATTTGTTCCGTCCTATTTTAGAAGATTTAATTTTCAGAGAAATTCGAGATGTAAACTGTGGGTAAACTTACTACTTTTTACTCATAAAGAAAAAATTCGGTTCAGATTTAAATATTTTTCTTTTTTTTCACTCTTTTTTTTTTTTTTTTTTTTTTTAATTCTTTTAACACTTATTACTGGTAAGTCAATATTAGATACTTCTCCGGATTCATAAATATGTGGGTTTGCCTTCACAGTTTATATTTCCCATTTCTCAAGTTAAATAGCGCTCTCTCTCACATGAAATGCTCTTCCTTTAATAATAATATTTAAAAACAGGTGAGGACTGGAACCGGAAGGGGAAGGAGGAAGCCGGTTATAAAATTTTAATTTAAGCCGATTTGAAACTTTTTAAAGAGAGAGCGCTTTATGCTATGGTACTGAGATCAGCAGATTTATTTATTTTTATTTATTTATTTAATATTTTTGTTGTGTGCGTGTGTGTGTATGTGTGTGTGTTTATGTGTACGTGAATTTGTTCCGTCCTATTTTAGAAGATTTCATTTTCAGAGAAATTCAAGATGAAAACTGTGGGCAAACTTACTACTTTTTACTCATAAAGACAAAATTCGATTCAGTTTTAAATATTTTTCTTTTTTTTCACTCTTTTTTTTTTTTTTTTTCAAAATTCTTTTAACACTTATTACTGCTAAGTCAATATTACATACTTCTCCGGATTCATAAATATGTGGGGTTTTCCTTCACAGTTTATATTTCCTATTTCTAAAGTTAAATAGCGCTCTCTCTCACATGAAATGCTCTTCGTTTAATAATAATATTTAAAAACAGGTGAGGACTGGAACAGGAAGGGGAAGGAGGAAGCCGGTTACAAAATTTTAATTTAAGCCGATTTGAAACTTTTTAGAGAAAGCGCTTTATGCTATTGTACTGAGATCAGCAGATTTATTTATTTATTTATTTTTATTTATTTATTTTTATTTATTTATTTAATATTTTTGTTGTGTGCGTGTGTGTGTATGTGTGTGTGTTTATGTGTACGTGAATTTGTTCCGTCCTATTTTAGAAGATTTCATTTTCAGAGAAATTCGAGATGTAAACTGTGGGCAAACTTACTACTTTTTACTCATAAAGACAAAATTCGATTCAGTTTTAAATATTTTTCTTTTTTTTCGCTCTTTTTTTTTTCAAAATTCTTTTAACACTTATTACTGCTAAGTCAATATTACATACATCTCCGGATTCATAAATATGTGGGGTTTGCCTTCACAGTTCATATTTCCTATTTCTCAAGTTAAATAGCGCTCTCTCTCACATGAAATAATGCTCTTCCTTTAATAATAATATTTAAAAACTGGTGAGGACTGGAACCGGAAGGGGAAGGAGGAAGCCGGTTACAAAATTTTAATTTAAGCCGATTTGAAACTTTTTAAAGAGAGAGCGCTTTATGCTATTGCACTGAGATCAGCAGATTTGTTTATTCATTTATTTTTATTTATTTATTTAATATTTCTGTTGTGTGCGTGTGTGTGTGTTCAAGTGTACGTGAATTTGTTCCGTCCTATTTTAGAAGATTTCATTTTCAGAGAAATTCGAGATGTAAACTGTGGGTAAACTTACTACTTTTTACTCATAAAGAAAAAATTCGGTTCAGATTTAAATATTTTTCTTTTTTTTCACTCATTTTTTTTTTTTTTTTTTTAATTCTTTTAACACTTATTACTGGTAAGTCAATATTAGATACTTCTCCGGATTCATAAATATGTGGGTTTGCCTTCACAGTTTATATTTCCTATTTCTAAAGTTAAATAGCGCTCTCTCTCACATGAAATGCTCTTCCTTTAATAATAATATTTAAAAACAGGTGAGAACTGGAACCGGAAGGGGAAGGAGGAAGCCGGTTATAAAATTTTAATTTTAGCCGATTTGAAACTTTTTAAAGAGAGAGCGCTTTATGCTATTGTACTGAGATCAGCAGATTTATTTATTTATTTATTTTTATTTATTTATTTTTATTTATTTCTTTAATATTTTTGTTGTGTGCGTGTGTGTGTATGTGTGTGTGTGTGTGTTTCTGTGTACGTGAATTTGTTCCGTCCTATTTTAGAAGATTTCATTTTCAGAGAAATTCGAGATGTAAACTGTGGGCAAACTTACTACTTTTTACTCATAAAGACAAAATTCGATTCAGATTTAAATATTTTTCTTTTCTTTCACTCTTTTTTTTTTTTTTTCAAAATTCTTTTAACACTTATTACTGCTAAGTCAATATTACATACTTCACCGGATTCATAAACATGTGGGGTTTGCCTTCACAGTTTATATTTCCTATTTCTCAAGTTAAATAGCGCTCTCTCTCACATGAAATGCTCTTCCTTTAATAATAATATTTAAAAACAGGTGAGGACTGGAACCGGAAGGGGAAGGAGGAAGCCGGTTATAAAATTTTAATTTAAGCCGATTTGAAACTTTTTAAAGAGAGAGCGCTTTATGCTATGGTACTGAGATCAGCAGATTTATTTATTTATTTATTTTTATTTATTTATTTAATATTTTTGTTGTGTGCGTGTGTGTGTATGTGTGTGTGTTTATGTGTACGTGAATTTGTTCCGTCCTATTTTAGAAGATTTCATTTTCAGAGAAATTCAAGATGAAAACTGTGGGCAAACTTACTACTTTTTACTCATAAAGACAAAATTCGATTCAGTTTTAAATATTTTTCTTTTTTTTTTTCACTCTTTTTTTTTTTTTTTTTTTTTTCAAAATTCTTTTAACACTTATTACTGCTAAGTCAATATTAGATACTTCTCGGGATTCATAAATATGTGGGGTTTGCCTTCACAGTTTATATTTCCTATTTCTCAAGTTAAATAGCGCTCTATCTCACATGAAATGCTCTTCCTTTAATAATAATATTTAAAAACAGGTGAGGACTGGAACCGGAAGGGGAAGGAGGAAGCCGGTTACAAAATTTTAATTTAAGCCGATTTGAAACTTTTTAAAGAGAGAGCGCTTTATGCTATTATACTGAGATCAACAGATTCGTTTATTCATTTATTTTTATTTATTTGTGTAATATTCTTGTTGTGTGCGTGTGTGTGTGTGTGTGTGTTTATGTGTACGTGAATTTGTTCCGTCCTATTTTAGAAGATTTCATTTTCAGAGAAATTCGAGATGTAAACTGTCGGCAAACTTACTACTTTTTACTCATAAAGAAAAAATTCGGTTCAGATTTAAATATTTTTCTTTTTTTTCACTCTTTTTTTTTTTTTTTTTTTTTTTTTTTTTTTTTAATTCTTTTAACACTTATTACTGGTAAGTCAATATTAGATACTTCTCCGGATTCATAAATATGTGGGTTTGCCTTCACAGTTTATATTTCCTATTTCTCAAGTTAAATAGCGCTCTCTCTCACATGAAATGCTCTTCCTTTAATAATAATATTTAAAAACAGGTGAGGACTGGAACCGGAAGGGGAAGGAGGAAGCCGGTTATAAAATTTTAATTTAAGCCGATTTGAAACTTTTTAAAGAGAGAGCGCTTTATGCTATGGTACTGAGATCAGCAGATTTATTTATTTATTTATTTTTATTTATTTATTTTTATTTATTTATTTTTATTTATTTATTTTTATTTATTTATTTAATATTTTTGTTGTGTGCGTGTGTGTGTATGTGTGTGTGTTTATGTGTACGTGAATTTGTTCCGTCCTATTTTAGAAGATTTCATTTTCAGAGAAATTCGAGATGTAAACTGTGGGCAAACTTACTACTTTTTACTCATAAAGACAAAATTCGATTCAGTTTTAAATATTTTTCTTTTTTTTCGCTCTTTTTTTTTTCAAAATTCTTTTAACACTTATTACTGCTAAGTCAATATTACATACATCTCCGGATTCATAAATATGTGGGGTTTGCCTTCACAGTTTATATTTCCTATTTCTCAAGTTAAATAGCGCTCTCTCTCACATGAAATAATGCTCTTCCTTTAATAATAATATTTAAAAACTGGTGAGGACTGGAACCGGAAGGGGAAGGAGGAAGCCGGTTACAAAATTTTAATTTAAGCCGATTTGAAACTTTTTAAAGAGAGAGCGCTTTATGCTATTGCACTGAGATCAGCAGATTTATTTATTTATTTATTTTTATTTATTTATTTAATATTTTTGTTGTGTGCGTGTGTGTGTATGTGTGTGTGTTCAAGTGTACGTGAATTTGTCCCGTCCTATTTTAGAAGATTTCATTTTCAGAGAAATTCGAGATGTAAACTGTGGGTAAACTTACTACTTTTTACTCATAAAGAAAAAATTCGGTTCAGATTTAAATATTTTTCTTTTTTTTCACTCTTTTTTTTTTCAAAATTCTTTTAACACTTATTACTGCTAAGTCAATATTACATACATCTCCGGATTCATAAATATGTGGGGTTTGCCTTCACAGTTTATATTTCCTATTTCTCAAGTTAAATAGCGCTCTCTCTCACATGAAATAATGCTCTTCCTTTAATAATAATATTTAAAAACTGGTGAGGACTGGAACCGGAAGGGGAAGGAGGAAGCCGGTTACAAAATTTTAATTTAAGCCGATTTGAAACTTTTTAAAGAGAAAGCGCTTTATGCTATGGTACTGAGATCAGCAGATTTATTTATTTATTTATTTTTATTTATTTATTTAATATTTTTGTTGTGTGCGTGTGTGTGTATGTGTGTGTGTTTATGTGTACGTGAATTTGTTCCGTCCTATTTTAGAAGATTTCATTTTCAGAGAAATTCAAGATGAAAACTGTGGGCAAACTTACTACTTTTTACTCATAAAGACAAAATTCGATTCAGTTTTAAATATTTTTCTTTTTTTTCACTCTTTTTTTTTTTTTCAAAATTCTTTTAACACTTATTACTGCTAAGTCAATATTACATACTTCTCCGGATTCATAAATATGTGGGGTTTTCCTTCACAGTTTATATTTCCTATTTCTAAAGTTAAATAGCGCTCTCTCTCACATGAAATGCTCTTCGTTTAATAATAATATTTAAAAACAGGTGAGGACTGGAACAGGAAGGGGAAGGAGGAAGCCGGTTACAAAATTTTAATTTAAGCCGATTTGAAACTTTTTAGAGAAAGCGCTTTATGCTATTGTACTGAGATCAGCAGATTTATTTATTTATTTATTTTTATTTATTTATTTTTATTTATTTATTTAATATTTTTGTTGTGTGCGTGTGTGTGTATGTGTGTGTGTTTATGTGTACGTGAATTTGTTCCGTCCTATTTTAGAAGATTTCATTTTCAGAGAAATTCGAGATGTAAACTGTGGGCAAACTTACTACTTTTTACTCATAAAGACAAAATTCGATTCAGTTTTAAATATTTTTCTTTTTTTTCGCTCTTTTTTTTTTCAAAATTCTTTTAACACTTATTACTGCTAAGTCAATATTACATACATCTCCGGATTCATAAATATGTGGGGTTTGCCTTCACAGTTTATATTTCCTATTTCTCAAGTTAAATAGCGCTCTCTCTCACATGAAATAATGCTCTTCCTTTAATAATAATATTTAAAAACTGGTGAGGACTGGAACCGGAAGGGGAAGGAGGAAGCCGGTTACAAAATTTTAATTTAAGCCGATTTGAAACTTTTTAAAGAGAGAGCGCTTTATGCTATTGCACTGAGATCAGCAGATTTATTTATTTATTTATTTTTATTTATTTATTTAATATTTTTGTTGTGTGCGTGTGTGTGTATGTGTGTGTGTTCAAGTGTACGTGAATTTGTTCCGTCCTATTTTAGAAGATTTCATTTTCAGAGAAATTCGAGATGTAAACTGTGGGTAAACTTACTACTTTTTACTCATAAAGAAAAAATTCGGTTCAGATTTAAATATTTTTCTTTTTTTTCACTCATTTTTTTTTTTTTTTTTTTTTAAATTCTTTTAACACTTATTACTGGTAAGTCAATATTAGATACTTCTCCGGATTCATAAATATGTGGGTTTGCCTTCACAGTTTATATTTCCTATTTCTGAAGTTAAATAGCGCTCTCTCTCACATGAAATGCTCTTCCTTTAATAATAATATTTAAAAACAGGTGAGAACTGGAACCGGAAGGGGAAGGAGGAAGCCGGTTATAAAATTTTAATTTTAGCCGATTTGAAACTTTTTAAAGAGAGAGCGCTTTATGCTATTGTACTGAGATCAGCAGATTTATTTATTTATTTATTTTTATTTATTTATTTTTATTTATTTCTTTAATATTTTTGTTGTGTTCGTGTGTGTGTATGTGTGTGTGTGTGTGTTTCTGTGTACGTGAATTTGTTCCGTCCTATTTTAGAAGATTTCATTTTCAGAGAAATTCGAGATGTAAACTGTGGGCAAACTTACTACTTTTTACTCATAAAGACAAAATTCGATTCAGATTTAAATATTTTTCTTTTCTTTCACTCTTTTTTTTTTTTTTCAAAATTCTTTTAACACTTATTACTGCTAAGTCAATATTACATACTTCACCGGATTCATAAACATGTGGGGTTTGCCTTCACAGTTTATATTTCCTATTTCTCAAGTTAAATAGCGCTCTCTCTCACATGAAATTCTCTTCCTTTAATAATAATATTTAAAAACAGGTGAGGACTGGAACCGGAAGGGGAAGGAGGAAGCCGGTTATAAAATTTTAATTTAAGCCGATTTGAAACTTTTTAAAGAGAGAGCGCTTTATGCTATGGTACTGAGATCAGCAGATTTATTTATTTATTTATTTTTATTTATTTATTTAATATTTTTGTTGTGTGCGTGTGTGTGTATGTGTGTGTGTTTATGTGTACGTGAATTTGTTCCGTCCTATTTTAGAAGATTTCATTTTCAGAGAAATTCAAGATGAAAACTGTGGGCAAACTTACTACTTTTTACTCATAAAGACAAAATTCGATTCAGTTTTAAATATTTTTCTTTTTTTTCACTCTTTTTTTTTTTTTTTTTCAAAATTCTTTTAACACTTATTACTGCTAAGTCAATATTAGATACTTCTCCGGATTCATAAATATGTGGGTTTGCCTTCACAGTTTATATTTCCTATTTCTCAAGTTAAACAGCGCTCTCTCTCACATGAAATGCTCTTCCTTTAATAATAATATTTAAAAACAGGTGAGGACTGGAACCGGAAGGGGAAGGAGGAAGCCGGTTACAAAATTTTAATTTAAGCCGATTTGAAACTTTTTAAAGAGAGAGCGCTTTATGCTATTATACTGAGATCAACAGATTCGTTTATTCATTTATTTTTATTTATTTATGTAATATTCTTGTTGTGTGCGTGTGTGTGTGTGTGTGTGTGTTTATGTGTACGTGAATTTGTTCCGTCCTATTTTAGAAGATTTCATTTTCAGAGAAATTTGAGATGTAAACTTTGGGCAAACTTACTACTTTTTACTCATAAAGACAAATTCGATTTAGATTTAAATATTTTTCTTTTTTTTTTTCACTCTTTTTTTTTTTTTTTTTTAAATTCTTTTAACACTTATTACTGCTAAGTCAATATTAGATACTTCTCCGGATTCATAAATATGTGGGTTTGCCTTCTCAGTTTATATTTCCTATTTCTCAAGTTAAATAGCGCTCTCTCTCACATGAAATGCTCTTCCTTTAATAATAATATTTAAAAACAGGTGAGAACTGGAACCGGAAGGGGAAGGAGGAAGCCGGTTATAAAATTTTAATTTTAGCCGATTTGAAACTTTTTAAAGAGAGAGCGCTTTATGCTATTGTACTGAGATCAGCAGATTTACTTATTTATTTATTTTTATTTATTTATTTAATATTTTTGTTGTGTGCGTGTGTGTGTATGTGTGTGTGTTTATGTGTACGTGAATTTGTTCCGTCCTATTTTAGAAGATTTCATTTTCAGAGAAATTCGAGATGTAAACTGTGGGCAAACTTACTACTTTTTACTCATAAAGACAAAATTCGATTCAGTTTTGAATATTTTTCTTTTTTTCCAATCTTTTTTTTTTTTTTTTTTCAAATTTCTTTTAACACTTATTACTGCTAAGTCAATATTACATACATCTCCAGATTCATAAATATGTGGGGTTTGCCTTCACAGTTTATATTTCCTATTTCTCAAGTTAAATAGCGCTCTATCTCACATGAAATGCTCTTCCTTTAATAATAATATTTAAAAACAGGTGAGGACTGGAACCGGAAGGGGAAGGAGGAAGCCGGTTACAAGATTTTAATTTAAGCCGATGTGAAACTTTTTAAAGAGAGAGCGCTTTATGCTATTATACTGAGATCAACAGATTCGTTTATTCATTTATTTTTATTTATTTGTGTAATATTCTTGTTGTGTGCGTGTGTGTGTGTGTGTGTGTTTATGTGTACGTGAATTTGTTCCGTCCTATTTTAGAAGATTTCATTTTCAGAGAAATTCGAGATGTAAACTGTGGGCAAACTTACTACTTTTTACTCATAAAGACAAAATTCGATTCAGATTTAAATATTTTTCTTTTTTTTTCACTCTTTTTTTTTTTTTTCAAAATTCTTTTAACACTTATTACAGCTAAGTCAATATAAGATTCTTCTCCGGATTCATAAATATGTGGGTTTGCCTTCACAGTTTATATTTCCTATTTCTCAAGTTAAATAGTGCTCTCTCTCACATGAAATGTTCTTCCTTTAATATAATATTTAAAAACAGGTGAGGACTGGAACCGGAAGGGGAAGGAGGAAGCCGGTTATAAAATTTTAATTTAAGCCGATTTGAAACTTTTTAAAGAGAGAGCGCTTTATGCTATTGTACTGAGATCAGCAGATTTATTTATTTATTTATTTTTATTTATTTATTTTTATTTATTTATTTAATATTTTTGTTGTGTGCGTGTGTGCGTATCCGTGTGTGTGTGTTTATGTGTACGTGAATTTGTTCCGTCCTATTTTAGAAGATTTCATTTTTAGAGAAATTCGAGATATAAACTGTGGGCAAACTTACTACTTTTTACTCATAAAGACAAAATTCGATTCAGATTTAAATATTTTTCTTTTTTTTTCACTCTTTTTTTTTTTCAAAATTCTTTTAACACTTATTACTGCTAAGTCAATATTACATACTTCTCCGGATTTATAAATATGTGGGGTTTGCCTTCACAGTTTATATTTCCTATTTCTCAAGTTAAATAGCGCTCTCTCTCACATGAAATGCTCTTCCTTTAATAATAATACTTAAAAACAGGTGAGGACTGGAACCGGAAGGGGAAGGAGGAAGCCGGTTATAAAATTTTAATTTAAGCCGATTTGAAACTTTTTAAAGAGAGAGCGCTTTATGCTATTGTACTGAGATCAGCAGATTTGTTTATTCATTTATTTTTATTTATTTATTTAATATTTTTGTTGTGTGCGTGTGTGTGTGTCTATGTGTACGTAAATTTGTTCCGTCCTATTTTAGAAGATTTCATTTTCAGAGAAATTCGAAATGTAAACTGTGGGCAAACTTACTACTTTTTACTCATAAAGACAAAATTCGATGCAGATTTAAATATTTTTCTTTTTTTTCACTCTTTTTTTTTTTTTTTCAAAATTCTTTTAACACTTATTACTGCTAAGTCAATATTAGATTCTTCTCCGGATTCATAAATATGTGGGATTGCCTTCACAGTTTATATTTCCTATTCTCAAGTTAAATAGCGCTCTCTCTCACATGAAATGTACTTCCTTTAATAATAATATTTAAAAACAGGTGAGGACTGGAACCGGAAGGGGAAGGAGGAAGCCGGTTATAAAATTTTAATTTAAGCCGATTTGAAACTGTTTAAAGAGAGAGCGCTTAATGCTATGGTACTGAGATCAGCAGATTTATTTATTTATTTATTTTTATTTATTTATTTAATATTTTTGTTGTGTGCGTGTGTGTGTATGTGTGTGTGTTTATGTGTACGTGAATTTGTTCCGTCCTATTTTAGAAGATTTCATTTTCAGAGAAATTCAAGATGAAAACTGTGGGCAAACTTACTACTTTTTACTCATAAAGACAAAATTCGATTCAGTTTTAAATATTTTTCTTTTTTTTCACTCTTTTTTTTTTTTTTTCAAAATTCTTTTAACACTTATTACTGCTAAGTCAATATTAGATACTTCTCCGGATTCATAAATATGTGGGTTTGCCTTCACAGTTTATATTTCCTATTTCTCAAGTTAAATAGCGCTCTCTCTCACATGAAATGCTCTTCCTTTAATAATAATATTTAAAAACAGGTGAGGACTGGAATTGGAAGGGGAAGGAGGAAGCCGGTTACAAAATTTTAATTTAAGCCGATTTGAAACTTTTTAAAGAGAGAGCGCTTTATGCTATTATACTGAGATCAACAGATTCGTTTATTCATTTATTTTTATTTATTTATGTAATATTCTTGTTGTGTGCGTGTGTGTGTGTGTGTGTGTGTTTATGTGTACGTGAATTTGTTCCGTCCTATTTTAGAAGATTTCATTTTCAGAGAAATTTGAGATGTAAACTTTGGGCAAACTTACTACTTTTTACTCATAAAGACAAATTCGATTTAGATTTAAATATTTTTCTTTTTTTTTTCACTCTTTTTTTTTTTTTTTTTTTTTCAAAATTCTTTTAACACTTATTACTGCTAAGTCAATATTAGATACTTCTCCGGATACATAAATATGTGGGTTTGCCTTCACAGTTTATATTTCCTATTTCTCAAGTTAAATAGCGCTCTCTCTCACATGAAATGCTCTTCCTTTAATAATAATATTTAAAAACAGGTGAGAACTGGAACCGGAAGGGGAAGGAGGAGGCCGGTTATAAAATTTTAATTTAAGCCGATTTGAAACTTTTTAAAGAGAGAGCGCTTTATGCTATTGTACTGAGATCAGCAGATTTGTTTATTCATTTATTTTTATTTATTTATTTAATATTTCTGTTGTGTGCGTGTGTGTGTGTTTAAGTGTACGTGAATTTGTTCCGTCCTATTTTAGAAGATTTCATTTTCAGAGAAATTCGAGATGTAAACTGTGGGTAAACTTACTACTTTTTACTCATAAAGAAAAAATTCGGTTCAGATTTAAATATTTTTCTTTTTTTTCACTCTTTTTTTTTTTTTTTTTTTTTTTTTTTTAATTCTTTTAACACTTATTACTGGTAAGTCAATATTAGATACTTCTCCGGATTCATAAATATGTGGGTTTGCCTTCACAGTTTATATCTCCTATTTCTCAAGTTAAATAGCGCTCTCTCTCACATGAAATGCTCTTCCTTTAATAATAATATTTAAAAACAGGTGAGAACTGGAACCGGAAGGGGAAGGAGGAGGCCGGTTATAAAATTTTAATTTAAGCCGATTTGAAACTTTTTAAAGAGAGAGCGCTTTATGCTATTGTACTGAGATCAGCAGATTTATTTATTTATTTATTTTTATTTCTTTCTTTAATATTTTTTTGTGTGCGTGTGTGTGTATGTGTGTGTGTATGTGTGTGTGTGTGTGTTTCTGTGTACGTGAATTTGTTCCGTCCTATTTTAGAAGATTTCATTTTCAGAGAAATTCGAGATGTAAACTGTGGGCAAACTTACTACTTTTTACTCATAAAGACAAAATTCGATTCAGATTTAAATATTTTTCTTTTCTTTCACTCTTTCTTTTTTTTCAAAATTCTTTTAACACTTATTACTGCTAAGTCAATATTACATACTTCTCCGGATTCATAAATATGTGGGGTTTGCCTTCACAGTTTATATTTCCTATTTCTCAAGTTAAATAGCGCTCTCTCTCACATGAAATGCTCTTCCTTTAATAATAATATTTAAAAACAGGTGAGGACTGGAACCGGAAGGGGAAGGAGGAAGCCCGTTACAAAATTTTAATTTAAGCCGATTTGAAACTTTTTAAAGAGAGAGCGCATTATGCTATTGTACTGAGATCAGCAGATTTGTTTATTCATTTATTTATATTTATTTATTTAATATTTTTGTTGTGTGCGTGTGTGTGTGTTTATGTGTACGTGAATTTGTTCCGTCCTATTTTAGAAGATTTAATTTTCAGAGAAATTCGAGATGTAAACTGTGGGTAAACTTACTACTTTTTACTCATAAAGAAAAAATTCGGTTCAGATTTAAATATTTTTCTTTTTTTTCACTCTTTTTTTTTTTTTTTTTTTTTTTAATTCTTTTAACACTTATTACTGGTAAGTCAATATTAGATACTTCTCCGGATTCATAAATATGTGGGTTTGCCTTCACAGTTTATATTTCCCATTTCTCAAGTTAAATAGCGCTCTCTCTCACATGAAATGCTCTTCCTTTAATAATAATATTTAAAAACAGGTGAGGACTGGAACCGGAAGGGGAAGGAGGAAGCCGGTTATAAAATTTTAATTTAAGCCGATTTGAAACTTTTTAAAGAGAGAGCGCTTTATGCTATGGTACTGAGATCAGCAGATTTATTTATTTATTTATTTTTATTTATTTATTTTTATTTATTTATTTAATATTTTTGTTGTGTGCGTGTGTGTGTATGTGTGTGTGTTTATGTGTACGTGAATTTGTTCCGTCCTATTTTAGAAGATTTCATTTTCAGAGAAATTCAAGATGAAAACTGTGGGCAAACTTACTACTTTTTACTCATAAAGACAAAATTCGATTCAGTTTTAAATATTTTTCTTTTTTTTCACTCTTTTTTTTTTTTTTTTTCAAAATTCTTTTAACACTTATTACTGCTAAGTCAATATTACATACTTCTCCGGATTCATAAATATGTGGGGTTTTCCTTCACAGTTTATATTTCCTATTTCTAAAGTTAAATAGCGCTCTCTCTCACATGAAATGCTCTTCGTTTAATAATAATATTTAAAAACAGGTGAGGACTGGAACAGGAAGGGGAAGGAGGAAGCCGGTTACAAAATTTTAATTTAAGCCGATTTGAAACTTTTTAGAGAAAGCGCTTTATGCTATTGTACTGAGATCAGCAGATTTATTTATTTATTTATTTTCATTTATTTATTTTTATTTATTTATTTAATATTTTTGTTGTGTGCGTGTGTGTGTATGTGTGTGTGTTTATGTGTACGTGAATTTGTTCCGTCCTATTTTAGAAGATTTCATTTTCAGAGAAATTCGAGATGTAAACTGTGGGCAAACTTACTACTTTTTACTCATAAAGACAAAATTCGATTCAGTTTTAAATATTTTTCTTTTTTTTCGCTCTTTTTTTTTTCAAAATTCTTTTAACACTTATTACTGCTAAGTCAATATTACATACATCTCCGGATTCATAAATATGTGGGGTTTGCCTTCACAGTTCATATTTCCTATTTCTCAAGTTAAATAGCGCTCTCTCTCACATGAAATAATGCTCTTCCTTTAATAATAATATTTAAAAACTGGTGAGAACTGGAACCGGAAGGGGAAGGAGGAGGCCGGTTATAAAATTTTAATTTAAGCCGATTTGAAACTTTTTAAAGAGAGAGCGCTTTATGCTATTGTACTGAGATCAGCAGATTTGTTTATTCATTTATTTTTATTTATTTATTTAATATTTCTGTTGTGTGCGTGTGTGTGTGTTTAAGTGTACGTGAATTTGTTCCGTCCTATTTTAGAAGATTTCATTTTCAGAGAAATTCGAGATGTAAACTGTGGGTAAACTTACTACTTTTTACTCATAAAGAAAAAATTCGGTTCAGATTTAAATATTTTTCTTTTTTTTCACTCTTTTTTTTTTTTTTTTTTTTTTTTTTTTAATTCTTTTAACACTTATTACTGGTAAGTCAATATTAGATACTTCTCCGGATTCATAAATATGTGGGTTTGCCTTCACAGTTTATATCTCCTATTTCTCAAGTTAAATAGCGCTCTCTCTCACATGAAATGCTCTTCCTTTAATAATAATATTTAAAAACAGGTGAGAACTGGAACCGGAAGGGGAAGGAGGAGGCCGGTTATAAAATTTTAATTTAAGCCGATTTGAAACTTTTTAAAGAGAGAGCGCTTTATGCTATTGTACTGAGATCAGCAGATTTATTTATTTATTTATTTTTATTTCTTTCTTTAATATTTTTTTGTGTGCGTGTGTGTGTATGTGTGTGTGTATGTGTGTGTGTGTGTGTTTCTGTGTACGTGAATTTGTTCCGTCCTATTTTAGAAGATTTCATTTTCAGAGAAATTCGAGATGTAAACTGTGGGCAAACTTACTACTTTTTACTCATAAAGACAAAATTCGATTCAGATTTAAATATTTTTCTTTTCTTTCACTCTTTCTTTTTTTTCAAAATTCTTTTAACACTTATTACTGCTAAGTCAATATTACATACTTCTCCGGATTCATAAATATGTGGGGTTTGCCTTCACAGTTTATATTTCCTATTTCTCAAGTTAAATAGCGCTCTCTCTCACATGAAATGCTCTTCCTTTAATAATAATATTTAAAAACAGGTGAGGACTGGAACCGGAAGGGGAAGGAGGAAGCCCGTTACAAAATTTTAATTTAAGCCGATTTGAAACTTTTTAAAGAGAGAGCGCATTATGCTATTGTACTGAGATCAGCAGATTTGTTTATTCATTTATTTATATTTATTTATTTAATATTTTTGTTGTGTGCGTGTGTGTGTGTTTATGTGTACGTGAATTTGTTCCGTCCTATTTTAGAAGATTTAATTTTCAGAGAAATTCGAGATGTAAACTGTGGGTAAACTTACTACTTTTTACTCATAAAGAAAAAATTCGGTTCAGATTTAAATATTTTTCTTTTTTTTCACTCTTTTTTTTTTTTTTTTTTTTTTTAATTCTTTTAACACTTATTACTGGTAAGTCAATATTAGATACTTCTCCGGATTCATAAATATGTGGGTTTGCCTTCACAGTTTATATTTCCCATTTCTCAAGTTAAATAGCGCTCTCTCTCACATGAAATGCTCTTCCTTTAATAATAATATTTAAAAACAGGTGAGGACTGGAACCGGAAGGGGAAGGAGGAAGCCGGTTATAAAATTTTAATTTAAGCCGATTTGAAACTTTTTAAAGAGAGAGCGCTTTATGCTATGGTACTGAGATCAGCAGATTTATTTATTTATTTATTTTTATTTATTTATTTTTATTTATTTATTTAATATTTTTGTTGTGTGCGTGTGTGTGTATGTGTGTGTGTTTATGTGTACGTGAATTTGTTCCGTCCTATTTTAGAAGATTTCATTTTCAGAGAAATTCAAGATGAAAACTGTGGGCAAACTTACTACTTTTTACTCATAAAGACAAAATTCGATTCAGTTTTAAATATTTTTCTTTTTTTTCACTCTTTTTTTTTTTTTTTTTCAAAATTCTTTTAACACTTATTACTGCTAAGTCAATATTACATACTTCTCCGGATTCATAAATATGTGGGGTTTTCCTTCACAGTTTATATTTCCTATTTCTAAAGTTAAATAGCGCTCTCTCTCACATGAAATGCTCTTCGTTTAATAATAATATTTAAAAACAGGTGAGGACTGGAACAGGAAGGGGAAGGAGGAAGCCGGTTACAAAATTTTAATTTAAGCCGATTTGAAACTTTTTAGAGAAAGCGCTTTATGCTATTGTACTGAGATCAGCAGATTTATTTATTTATTTATTTTCATTTATTTATTTTTATTTATTTATTTAATATTTTTGTTGTGTGCGTGTGTGTGTATGTGTGTGTGTTTATGTGTACGTGAATTTGTTCCGTCCTATTTTAGAAGATTTCATTTTCAGAGAAATTCGAGATGTAAACTGTGGGCAAACTTACTACTTTTTACTCATAAAGACAAAATTCGATTCAGTTTTAAATATTTTTCTTTTTTTTCGCTCTTTTTTTTTTCAAAATTCTTTTAACACTTATTACTGCTAAGTCAATATTACATACATCTCCGGATTCATAAATATGTGGGGTTTGCCTTCACAGTTCATATTTCCTATTTCTCAAGTTAAATAGCGCTCTCTCTCACATGAAATAATGCTCTTCCTTTAATAATAATATTTAAAAACTGGTGAGGACTGGAACCGGAAGGGGAAGGAGGAAGCCGGTTACAAAATTTTAATTTAAGCCGATTTGAAACTTTTTAAAGAGAGAGCGCTTTATGCTATTGCACTGAGATCAGCAGATTTGTTTATTCATTTATTTTTATTTATTTATTTAATATTTCTGTTGTGTGCGTGTGTGTGTGTTTAAGTGTACGTGAATTTGTTCCGTCCTATTTTAGAAGATTTCATTTTCAGAGAAATTCGAGATGTAAACTGTGGGTAAACTTACTACTTTTTACTCATAAAGAAAAAATTCGGTTCAGATTTAAATATTTTTCTTTTTTTTCACTCATTTTTTTTTTTTTTTTTTTTTAATTCTTTTAACACTTATTACTGGTAAGTCAATATTAGATACTTCTCCGGATTCATAAATATGTGGGTTTGCCTTCACAGTTTATATTTCCTATTTCTAAAGTTAAATAGCGCTCTCTCTCACATGAAATGCTCTTCCTTTAATAATAATATTTAAAAACAGGTGAGAACTGGAACCGGAAGGGGAAGGAGGAAGCCGGTTATAAAATTTTAATTTTAGCCGATTTGAAACTTTTTAAAGAGAGAGCGCTTTATGCTATTGTACTGAGATCAGCAGATTTATTTATTTATTTATTTTTATTTATTTATTTTTATTTATTTCTTTAATATTTTTGTTGTGTGCGTGTGTGTGTATGTGTGTGTGTGTGTGTTTCTGTGTACGTGAATTTGTTCCGTCCTATTTTAGAAGATTTCATTTTCAGAGAAATTCGAGATGTAAACTGTGGGCAAACTTACTACTTTTTACTCATAAAGACAAAATTCGATTCAGATTTAAATATTTTTCTTTTCTTTCACTCTTTTTTTTTTTTTTTCAAAATTCTTTTAACACTTATTACTGCTAAGTCAATATTACATACTTCACCGGATTCATAAACATGTGGGGTTTGCCTTCACAGTTTATATTTCCTATTTCTCAAGTTAAATAGCGCTCTCTCTCACATGAAATGCTCTTCCTTTAATAATAATATTTAAAAACAGGTGAGGACTGGAACCGGAAGGGGAAGGAGGAAGCCGGTTATAAAATTTTAATTTAAGCCGATTTGAAACTTTTTAAAGAGAGAGCGCTTTATGCTATGGTACTGAGATCAGCAGATTTATTTATTTATTTATTTTTATTTATTTATTTAATATTTTTGTTGTGTGCGTGTGTGTGTATGTGTGTGTGTTTATGTGTACGTGAATTTGTTCCGTCCTATTTTAGAAGATTTCATTTTCAGAGAAATTCAAGATGAAAACTGTGGGCAAACTTACTACTTTTTACTCATAAAGACAAAATTCGATTCAGTTTTAAATATTTTTCTTTTTTTTTTTCACTCTTTTTTTTTTTTTTTCAAAATTCTTTTAACACTTATTACTGCTAAGTCAATATTAGATACTTCTCCGGATTCATAAATATGTGGGTTTGCCTTCACAGTTTATATTTCCTATTTCTCAAGTTAAATAGCGCTCTCTCTCACATGAAATGCTCTTCCTTTAATAATAATATTTAAAAACAGGTGAGAACTGGAACCGGAAGGGGAAGGAGGAAGCCGGTTATAAAATTTTAATTTTAGCCGATTTGAAACTTTTTAAAGAGAGAGCGCTTTATGCTATTGTACTGAGATCAGCAGATTTATTTATTTATTTATTTTTATTTATTTATTTAATATTTTTGTTGTGTGCGTGTGTGTGTATGTGTGTGTGTGTGTGTTTCTGTGTACGTAAATTTGTTCCGTCCTATTTTAGAAGATTTCATTTTCAGAGAAATTCGAGATGTAAACTGTGGGCAAACTTACACTTTTTACTCATAAAGACAAAATTCGATTCAGTTTTGAATATTTTTCTTTTTTTCCAATCTTTTTTTTTTTTTTTTTTTTCAAATTTCTTTTAAAACTTATTACTGCTAAGTCAATATTACATACATCTCCAGATTCATAAATATGTGGGGTTTGCCTTCACAGTTTATATTTCCTATTTCTCAAGTTAAATAGCGCTCTCTCTCACATGAAATGCTCTTCCTTTAATAATAATATTTAAAAACAGGTGAGGACTGGAACCGGAAGGGGAAGGAGGAAGCCGGTTACAAAATTTTAATTTAAGCCGATTTGAAACTTTTTAAAGAGAGAGCGCTTTATGCTATTATACTGAGATCAACAGATTCGTTTATTCATTTATTTTTATTTATTTGTGTAATATTCTTGTTGTGTGCGTGTGTGTGTGTGTGTGTGTGTTTATGTGTACGTGAATTTGTTCCGTCCTATTTTAGAAGATTTCATTTTCAGAGAAATTCGAGATGTAAACTGTGGGCAAACTTACTACTTTTTACTCATAAAGAAAAAATTCGGTTCAGATTTAAATATTTTTCTTTTTTTTTCACTCTTTTTTTTTTTTTTTTTTAATTCTTTTAACACTTATTACTGGTAAGTCAATATTAGATACTTCTCCGGATTCATAAATATGTGGGTTTGCCTTCACAGTTTATATTTCCTATTTCTCAAGTTAAATAGCGCTCTCTCTCACATGAAATGCTCTTCCTTTAATAATAATATTTAAAAACAGGTGAGGACTGGAACCGGAAGGGGAAGGAGGAAGCCGGTTATAAAATTTTAATTTAAGCCGATTTGAAACTTTTTAAAGAGAGAGCGCTTTATGCTATGGTACTGAGATCAGCAGATTTATTTATTTATTTATTTTTATTTATTTATTTAATATTTTTGTTGTGTGCGTGTGTGTGTATGTCTGTGTTTATGTGTACGTGAATTTGTTCCGTCCTATTTTAGAAGATTTCATTTTCAGAGAAATTCAAGATGAAAACTCTGGGCAAACTTACTACTTTTTACTCATAAAGACAAAATTCGATTCAGTTTTAAATATTTTTCTTTTTTTTCACTCTTTTTTTTTTTTTTTCAAAATTCTTTTAACACTTATTACTGCTAAGTCAATATTACATACTTCTCCGGATTCATAAATATGTGGGGTTTTCCTTCACAGTTTATATTTCCTATTTCTAAAGTTAAATAGCGCTCTCTCTCACATGAAATGCTCTTCGTTTAATAATAATATTTAAAAACAGGTGAGGACTGGAACAGGAAGGGGAAGGAGGAAGCCGGTTACAAAATTTTAATTTAAGCCGATTTGAAACTTTTTAGAGAAAGCGCTTTATGCTATTGTACTGAGATCAGCAGATTTATTTATTTATTTATTTTTATTTATTTATTTTTATTTATTTCTTTAATATTTTTGTTGTGTGCGTGTGTGTGTATGTGTGTGTGTGTGTGTTTCTGTGTACGTGAATTTGTTCCGTCCTATTTTAGAAGATTTCATTTTCAGAGAAATTCGAGATGTAAACTGTGGGCAAACTTACTACTTTTTACTCATAAAGACAAAATTCGATTCAGATTTAAATATTTTTCTTTTCTTTCACTCTTTTTTTTTTTTTTTTTCAAAATTCTTTTAACACTTATTACTGCTAAGTCAATATTAGATACTTCTCCGGATTCATAAATATGTGGGTTTGCCTTCACAGTTTATATTTCCTATTTCTCAAGTTAAATAGCGCTCTCTCTCACATGAAATGCTCTTCCTTTAATAATAATATTTAAAAACAGGTGAGGACTGGAACCGGAAGGGGAAGGAGGAAGCCGGTTACAAAATTTTAATTTAAGCCGATTTGAAACTTTTTAAAGAGAGAGCGCTTTATGCTATTATACTGAGATCAACAGATTCGTTTATTCATTTATTTTTATTTATTTATGTAATATTCTTGTTGTGTGCGTGTGTGTGTGTGTGTGTGTGTTTATGTGTACGTGAATTTGTTCCGTCCTATTTTAGAAGATTTCATTTTCAGAGAAATTTGAGATGTAAACTTTGGGCAAACTTACTACTTTTTACTCATAAAGACAAATTCGATTTAGATTTAAATATTTTTCTTTTTTTTTTCACTCTTTTTTTTTTTTTTTTTTTCAAAATTCTTTTAACACTTATTACTGCTAAGTCAATATTAGATACTTCTCCGGATTCATAAATATGTGGGTTTGCCTTCACAGTTTATATTTCCTATTTCTCAAGTTAAATAGCGCTCTCTCTCACATAAAATGCTCTTCCTTTAATAATAATATTTAAAAACAGGTGAGAACTGGAACCGGAAGGGGAAGGAGGAAGCCGGTTATAAAATTTTAATTTTAGCCGATTTGAAACTTTTTAAAGAGAGAGCGCTTTATGCTATTGTACTGAGATCAGCAGATTTATTTATTTATTTATTTTTATTTATTTATTTAATATTTTTGTTGTGTGCGTGTGTGTGTATGTGTGTGTGTGTGTGTTTCTGTGTAAGTAAATTTGTTCCGTCCTATTTTAGAAGATTTCATTTTCAGAGAAATTCGAGATGTAAACTGTGGGCAAACTTACTACTTTTTACTCATAAAGACAAAATTCGATTCAGTTTTGAATATTTTTCTTTTTTTCCAATCTTTTTTTTTTTTTTTTTTTTTCAAATTTCTTTTAACACTTATTACTGCTAAGTCAATATTACATACATCTCCAGATTCATAAATATGTGGGGTTTGCCTTCACAGTTTATATTTCCTATTTCTCAAGTTAAATAGCGCTCTATCTCACATGAAATGCTCTTCCTTTAATAATAATATTTAAAAACAGGTGAGGACTGGAACCGGAAGGGGAAGGAGGAAGCCGGTTACAAAATTTTAATTTAAGCCGATTTGAAACTTTTTAAAGAGAGAGCGCTTTATGCTATTATACTGAGATCAACAGATTCGTTTATTCATTTATTTTTATTTATTTGTGTAATATTCTTGTTGTGTGCGTGTGTGTGTGTGTGTGTGTTTATGTGTACGTGAATTTGTTCCGTCCTATTTTAGAAGATTTCATTTTCAGAGAAATTCGAGATGTAAACTGTGGGCAAACTTACTACTTTTTACTCATAAAGAAAAAATTCGGTTCAGATTTAAATATTTTTCTTTTTTTTCACTCTTTTTTTTTTTTTTTTTTTTTTTTTTTTTTAATTCTTTTAACACTTATTACTGGTAAGTCAATATTAGATACTTCTCCGGATTCATAAATATGTGGGTTTGCCTTCACAGTTTATATTTCCTATTTCTCAAGTTAAATAGCGCTCTCTCTCACATGAAATGCTCTTCCTTTAATAATAATATTTAAAAACAGGTGAGGACTGGAACCGGAAGGGGAAGGAGGAAGCCGGTTATAAAATTTTAATTTAAGCCGATTTGAAACTTTTTAAAGAGAGAGCGCTTTATGCTATGGTACTGAGATCAGCAGATTTATTTATTTATTTATTTTTATTTATTTATTTTTATTTATTTATTTTTATTTATTTATTTAATATTTTTGTTGTGTGCGTGTGTGCGTATGTGTGTGTGTTTATGTGTACGTGAATTTGTTCCGTCCTATTTTAGAAGATTTCATTTTCAGAGAAATTCGAGATGTAAACTGTGGGCAAACTTACTACTTTTTACTCATAAAGACAAAATTCGATTCAGTTTTAAATATTTTTCTTTTTTTTCGCTCTTTTTTTTTTCAAAATTCTTTTAACACTTATTACTGCTAAGTCAATATTACATACATCTCCGGATTCATAAATATGTGGGGTTTGCCTTCACAGTTTATATTTCCTATTTCTCAAGTTAAATAGCGCTCTCTCTCACATGAAATAATGCTCTTCCTTTAATAATAATATTTAAAAACTGGTGAGGACTGGAACCGGAAGGGGAGGGAGGAAGCCGGTTACAAAATTTTAATTTAAGCCGATTTGAAACTTTTTAAAGAGAGAGCGCTTTATGCTATTGCACTGAGATCAGCAGATTTATTTATTTATTTATTTTTATTTATTTATTTAATATTTTTGTTGTGTGCGTGTGTGTGTATGTGTGTGTGTTCAAGTGTACGTGAATTTGTCCCGTCCTATTTTAGAAGATTTCATTTTCAGAGAAATTCGAGATGTAAACTGTGGGTAAACTTACTACTTTTTACTCATAAAGAAAAAATTCGGTTCAGATTTAAATATTTTTCTTTTTTTTCACTCTTTTTTTTTTCAAAATTCTTTTAACACTTATTACTGCTAAGTCAATATTACATACATCTCCGGATTCATAAATATGTGGGGTTTGCCTTCACAGTTTATATTTCCTATTTCTCAAGTTAAATAGCGCTCTCTCTCACATGAAATAATGCTCTTCCTTTAATAATAATATTTAAAAACTGGTGAGGACTGGAACCGGAAGGGGAAGGAGGAAGCCGGTTACAAAATTTTAATTTAAGCCGATTTGAAACTTTTTAAAGAGAAAGCGCTTTATGCTATGGTACTGAGATCAGCAGATTTATTTATTTATTTATTTTTATTTATTTATTTAATATTTTTGTTGTGTGCGTGTGTGTGTATGTGTGTGTGTTTATGTGTACGTGAATTTGTTCCGTCCTATTTTAGAAGATTTCATTTTCAGAGAAATTCAAGATGAAAACTGTGGGCAAACTTACTACTTTTTACTCATAAAGACAAAATTCGATTCAGTTTTAAATATTTTTCTTTTTTTTCACTCTTTTTTTTTTTTTTCAAAATTCTTTTAACACTTATTACTGCTAAGTCAATATTACATACTTCTCCGGATTCATAAATATGTGGGGTTTTCCTTCACAGTTTATATTTCCTATTTCTAAAGTTAAATAGCGCTCTCTCTCACATGAAATGCTCTTCGTTTAATAATAATATTTAAAAACAGGTGAGGACTGGAACAGGAAGGGGAAGGAGGAAGCCGGTTACAAAATTTTAATTTAAGCCGATTTGAAACTTTTTAGAGAAAGCGCTTTATGCTATTGTACTGAGATCAGCAGATTTATTTATTTATTTATTTTTATTTATTTATTTAATATTTTTGTTGTGTGCGTGTGTGTGTATGTGTGTGTGTTTATGTGTACGTGAATTTGTTCCGTCCTATTTTAGAAGATTTCATTTTCAGAGAAATTCGAGATGTAAACTGTGGGCAAACTTACTACTTTTTACTCATAAAGACAAAATTCGATTCAGTTTTAAATATTTTTCTTTTTTTTCGCTCTTTTTTTTTTCAAAATTCTTTTAACACTTATTACTGCTAAGTCAATATTACATACATCTCCGGATTCATAAATATGTGGGGTTTGCCTTCACAGTTTATATTTCCTATTTCTCAAGTTAAATAGCGCTCTCTCTCACATGAAATAATGCTCTTCCTTTAATAATAATATTTAAAAACTGGTGAGGACTGGAACCGGAAGGGGAAGGAGGAAGCCGGTTACAAAATTTTAATTTAAGCCGATTTTAAACTTTTTAAAGAGAGAGCGCTTTATGCTATTGCACTGAGATCAGCAGATTTATTTATTTATTTATTTTTATTTATTTATTTAATATTTTTGTTGTGTGCGTGTGTGTGTATGTGTGTGTGTTCAAGTGTACGTGAATTTGTTCCGTACTATTTTAGAAGATTTCATTTTCAGAGAAATTCGAGATGTAAACTGTGGGTAAACTTACTACTTTTTACTCATAAAGAAAAAATTCGGTTCAGATTTAAATATTTTTCTTTTTTTTCACTCATTTTTTTTTTTTTTTTTTTTTTTTTTAATTCTTTTAACACTTATTACTGGTAAGTCAATATTAGATACTTCTCCGGATTCATAAATATGTGGGTTTGCCTTCACAGTTTATATTTCCTATTTCTCAAGTTAAATAGCGCTCTCTCTCACATGAAATGCTCTTCCTTTAATAATAATATTTAAAAACAGGTGAGAACTGGAACCGGAAGGGGAAGGAGGAAGCCGGTTATAAAATTTTAATTTTAGCCGATTTGAAACTTTTTAAAGAGAGAGCGCTTTATGCTATTGTACTGAGATCAGCAGATTTATTTATTTATTTATTTTTATTTATTTATTTTTATTTATTTCTTTAATATTTTTGTTGTGTGCGTGTGTGTGTATGTGTGTGTGTGTGTGTGTTTCTGTGTACGTGAATTTGTTCCGTCCTATTTTAGAAGATTTCATTTTCAGAGAAATTCGAGATGTAAACTGTGGGCAAACTTACTACTTTTTACTCATAAAGACAAAATTCGATTCAGATTTAAATATTTTTCTTTTCTTTCACTCTTTTTTTTTTTTTTCAAAATTCTTTTAACACTTATTACTGCTAAGTCAATATTACATACTTCACCGGATTCATAAACATGTGGGGTTTGCCTTCACAGTTTATATTTCCTATTTCTCAAGTTAAATAGCGCTCTCTCTCACATGAAATGCTCTTCCTTTAATAATAATATTTAAAAACAGGTGAGGACTGGAACCGGAAGGGGAAGGAGGAAGCCGGTTATAAAATTTTAATTTAAGCCGATTTGAAACTTTTTAAAGAGAGAGCGCTTTATGCTATGGTACTGAGATCAGCAGATTTATTTATTTATTTATTTTTATTTATTTATTTAATATTTTTGTTGTGTGCGTGTGTGTG
The DNA here is from genome assembly GCA_963930645.1 of Salticus scenicus. Lineage (NCBI taxonomy): Eukaryota > Metazoa > Arthropoda > Arachnida > Araneae > Salticidae > Salticus > Salticus scenicus. The sequence continues at coordinate 306,162,457 of OZ005655.1, forward strand.
TATGTGTGTGTGTTTATGTGTACGTGAATTTGTTCCGTCCTATTTTAGAAGATTTCATTTTCAGAGAAATTCGAGATGTAAACTGTGGGCAAACTTACTACTTTTTACTCATAAAGACAAAATTCGATTCAGTTTTGAATATTTTTCTTTTTTTCCAATCTTTTTTTTTTTTTTTTTTTTTCAAATTTCTTTTAACACTTATTACTGCTAAGTCAATATTACATACATCTCCAGATTCATAAATATGTGGGGTTTGCCTTCACAGTTTATATTTCCTATTTCTCAAGTTAAATAGCGCTCTATCTCACATGAAATGCTCTTCCTTTAATAATAATATTTAAAAACAGGTGAGGACTGGAACCGGAAGGGGAAGGAGGAAGCCGGTTACAAAATTTTAATTTAAGCCGATTTGAAACTTTTTAAAGAGAGAGCGCTTTATGCTATTATACTGAGATCAACAGATTCGTTTATTCATTTATTTTTATTTATTTGTGTAATATTCTTGTTGTGTGCGTGTGTGTGTGTGTGTGTGTTTATGTGTACGTGAATTTGTTCCGTCCTATTTTAGAAGATTTCATTTTCAGAGAAATTCGAGATGTAAACTGTGGGCAAACTTACTACTTTTTACTCATAAAGAAAAAATTCGGTTCAGATTTAAATATTTTTCTTTTTTTTCACTCTTTTTTTTTTTTTTTTTTTTTTTTTTTAATTCTTTTAACACTTATTACTGGTAAGTCAATATTAGATACTTCTCCGGATTCATAAATATGTGGGTTTGCCTTCACAGTTTATATTTCCTATTTCTCAAGTTAAATAGCGCTCTCTCTCACATGAAATGCTCTTCCTTTAATAATAATATTTAAAAACAGGTGAGGACTGGAACCGGAAGGGGAAGGAGGAAGCCGGTTATAAAATTTTAATTTAAGCCGATTTGAAACTTTTTAAAGAGAGAGCGCTTTATGCTATGGTACTGAGATCAGCAGATTTATTTATTTATTTATTTTTATTTATTTATTTTTATTTATTTATTTTTATTTATTTATTTAATATTTTTGTTGTGTGCGTGTGTGTGTATGTGTGTGTGTTTATGTGTACGTGAATTTGTTCCGTCCTATTTTAGAAGATTTCATTTTCAGAGAAATTCGAGATGTAAACTGTGGGCAAACTTACTACTTTTTACTCATAAAGACAAAATTCGATTCAGTTTTAAATATTTTTCTTTTTTTTCGCTCTTTTTTTTTTCAAAATTCTTTTAACACTTATTACTGCTAAGTCAATATTACATACATCTCCGGATTCATAAATATGTGGGGTTTGCCTTCACAGTTTATATTTCCTATTTCTCAAGTTAAATAGCGCTCTCTCTCACATGAAATAATGCTCTTCCTTTAATAATAATATTTAAAAACTGGTGAGGACTGGAACCGGAAGGGGAGGGAGGAAGCCGGTTACAAAATTTTAATTTAAGCCGATTTGAAACTTTTTAAAGAGAGAGCGCTTTATGCTATTGCACTGAGATCAGCAGATTTATTTATTTATTTATTTTTATTTATTTATTTAATATTTTTGTTGTGTGCGTGTGTGTGTATGTGTGTGTGTTCAAGTGTACGTGAATTTGTCCCGTCCTATTTTAGAAGATTTCATTTTCAGAGAAATTCGAGATGTAAACTGTGGGTAAACTTACTACTTTTTACTCATAAAGAAAAAATTCGGTTCAGATTTAAATATTTTTCTTTTTTTTCACTCTTTTTTTTTTCAAAATTCTTTTAACACTTATTACTGCTAAGTCAATATTACATACATCTCCGGATTCATAAATATGTGGGGTTTGCCTTCACAGTTTATATTTCCTATTTCTCAAGTTAAATAGCGCTCTCTCTCACATGAAATAATGCTCTTCCTTTAATAATAATATTTAAAAACTGGTGAGGACTGGAACCGGAAGGGGAAGGAGGAAGCCGGTTACAAAATTTTAATTTAAGCCGATTTGAAACTTTTTAAAGAGAAAGCGCTTTATGCTATGGTACTGAGATCAGCAGATTTATTTATTTATTTATTTTTATTTATTTATTTAATATTTTTGTTGTGTGCGTGTGTGTGTATGTGTGTGTGTTTATGTGTACGTGAATTTGTTCCGTCCTATTTTAGAAGATTTCATTTTCAGAGAAATTCGAGATGTAAACTGTGGGCAAACTTACTACTTGTTACTCATAAAGACAAAATTCGATTCAGTTTTAAATATTTTTCTTTTTTTTCGCTCTTTTTTTTTTCAAAATTCTTTTAACACTTATTACTGCTAAGTCAATATTACATACATCTCCGGATTCATAAATATGTGGGGTTTGCCTTCACAGTTTATATTTCCTATTTCTCAAGTTAAATAGCGCTCTCTCTCACATGAAATAATGCTCTTCCTTTAATAATAATATTTAAAAACTGGTGAGGACTGGAACCGGAAGGGGAAGGAGGAAGCCGGTTACAAAATTTTAATTTAAGCCGATTTGAAACTTTTTAAAGAGAGAGCGCTTTATGCTATTGCACTGAGATCAGCAGATTTATTTATTTATTTATTTTTATTTATTTATTTAATATTTTTGTTGTGTGCGTGTGTGTGTATGTGTGTGTGTTCAAGTGTACGTGAATTTGTTCCGTCCTATTTTAGAAGATTTCATTTTCAGAGAAATTCGAGATGTAAACTGTGGGTAAACTTACTACTTTTTACTCATAAAGAAAAAATTCGGTTCAGATTTAAATATTTTTCTTTTTTTTCACTCATTTTTTTTTTTTTTTTTTTTTTTAATTCTTTTAACACTTATTACTGGTAAGTCAATATTAGATACTTCTCCGGATTCATAAATATGTGGGTTTGCCTTCACAGTTTATATTTCCTATTTCTCAAGTTAAATAGCGCTCTCTCTCACATGAAATGCTCTTCCTTTAATAATAATATTTAAAAACAGGTGAGAACTGGAACCGGAAGGGGAAGGAGGAAGCCGGTTATAAAATTTTAATTTTAGCCGATTTGAAACTTTTTAAAGAGAGAGCGCTTTATGCTATTGTACTGAGATCAGCAGATTTATTTATTTATTTATTTTTATTTATTTATTTTTATTTATTTCTTTAATATTTTTGTTGTGTGCGTGTGTGTGTATGTGTGTGTGTGTGTGTTTCTGTGTACGTGAATTTGTTCCGTCCTATTTTAGAAGATTTCATTTTCAGAGAAATTCGAGATGTAAACTGTGGGCAAACTTACTACTTTTTACTCATAAAGACAAAATTCGATTCAGATTTAAATATTTTTCTTTTCTTTCACTCTTTTTTTTTTTTTTCAAAATTCTTTTAACACTTATTACTGCTAAGTCAATATTACATACTTCACCGGATTCATAAACATGTGGGGTTTGCCTTCACAGTTTATATTTCCTATTTCTCAAGTTAAATAGCGCTCTCTCTCACATGAAATGCTCTTCCTTTAATAATAATATTTAAAAACAGGTGAGGACTGGAACCGGAAGGGGAAGGAGGAAGCCGGTTATAAAATTTTAATTTAAGCCGATTTGAAACTTTTTAAAGAGAGAGCGCTTTATGCTATGGTACTGAGATCAGCAGATTTATTTATTTATTTATTTTTATTTATTTATTTAATATTTTTGTTGTGTGCGTGTGTGTGTATGTGTGTGTGTTTATGTGTACGTGAATTTGTTCCGTCCTATTTTAGAAGATTTCATTTTCAGAGAAATTCAAGATGAAAACTGTGGGCAAACTTACTACTTTTTACTCATAAAGACAAAATTCGATTCAGTTTTAAATATTTTTCTTTTTTTTCACTCTTTTTTTTTTTTTTTTTCAAAATTCTTTTAACACTTATTACTGCTAAGTCAATATTAGATACTTCTCCGGATTCATAAATATGTGGGTTTGCCTTCACAGTTTATATTTCCTATTTCTCAAGTTAAATAGCGCTCTCTCTCACATGAAATGCTCTTCCTTTAATAATAATATTTAAAAACAGGTGAGGACTGGAACCGGAAGGGGAAGGAGGAAGCCGGTTACAAAATTTTAATTTAAGCCGATTTGAAACTTTTCAAAGAGAGAGCGCTTTATGCTATTATACTGAGATCAACAGATTCGTTTATTCATTTATTTTTATTTATTTATGTAATATTCTTGTTGTGTGCGTGTGTGTGTGTGTGTGTGTGTTTATGTGTACGTGAATTTGTTCCGTCCTATTTTAGAAGATTTCATTTTCAGAGAAATTTGAGATGTAAACTTTGGGCAAACTTACTACTTTTTACTCATAAAGACAAATTCGATTTAGATTTAAATATTTTTCTTTTTTTTTTCACTCTTTTTTTTTTTTTTTTTTTAAATTCTTTTAACACTTATTACTGCTAAGTCAATATTAGATACTTCTCCGGATTCATAAATATGTGGGTTTGCCTTCACAGTTTATATTTCCTATTTCTCAAGTTAAATAGCGCTCTCTCTCACATGAAATGCTCTTCCTTTAATAATAATATTTAAAAACAGGTGAGAACTGGAACCGGAAGGGGAAGGAGGAAGCCGGTTATAAAATTTTAATTTTAGCCGATTTGAAACTTTTTAAAGAGAGAGCGCTTTATGCTATTGTACTGAGATCAGCAGATTTATTTATTTATTTATTTTTATTTATTTATTTAATATTTTTGTTGTGTGCGTGTGTGTGTATGTGTGTGTGTGTGTGTTTCTGTGTAAGTAAATTTGTTCCGTCCTATTTTAGAAGATTTCATTTTCAGAGAAATTCGAGATGTAAACTGTGGGCAAACTTACTACTTTTTACTCATAAAGACAAAATTCGATTCAGTTTTGAATATTTTTCTTTTTTTCCAATCTTTTTTTTTTTTTTTTTTCAAATTTCTTTTAACACTTATTACTGCTAAGTCAATATTACATACATCTCCAGATTCATAAATATGTGGGGTTTGCCTTCACAGTTTATATTTCCTATTTCTCAAGTTAAATAGCGCTCTATCTCACATGAAATGGTCTTCCTTTAATAATAATATTTAAAAACAGGTGAGGACTGGAACCGGAAGGGGAAGGAGGAAGCCGGTTACAAAATTTTAATTTAAGCCGATGTGAAACTTTTTAAAGAGAGAGCGCTTTATGCTATTATACTGAGATCAACAGATTCGTTTATTCATTTATTTTTATTTATTTGTGTAATATTCTTGTTGTGTGCGTGTGTGTGTGTGTGTGTGTTTATGTGTACGTGAATTTGTTCCGTCCTATTTTAGAAGATTTCATTTTCAGAGAAATTCGAGATGTAAACTGTGGGCAAACTTACTACTTTTTACTCATAAAGACAAAATTCGATTCAGATTTAAATATTTTTCTTTTTTTTTTCACTCTTTTTTTTTTTTTTTCAAAATTCTTTTAACACTTATTACAGCTAAGTCAATATTAGATTCTTCTCCGGATTCATAAATATGTGGGTTTGCCTTCACAGTTTATATTTCCTATTTCTCAAGTTAAATAGTGCTCTCTCTCACATGAAATGTTCTTCCTTTAATATAATATTTAAAAACAGGTGAGGACTGGAACCGGAAGGGGAAGGAGGAAGCCGGTTATAAAATTTTAATTTAAGCCGATTTGAAACTTTTTAAAGAGAGAGCGCTTTATGCTATTGTACTGAGATCAGCAGATTTATTTATTTATTTATTTTTATTTATTTATTTTTATTTATTTATTTAATATTTTTGTTGTGTGCGTGTGTGCGTATCCGTGTGTGTGTGTTTATGTGTACGTGAATTTGTTCCGTCCTATTTTAGAAGATTTCATTTTCAGAGAAATTCGAGATATAAACTGTGGGCAAACTTACTACTTTTTACTCATAAAGACAAAATTCGATTCAGATTTAAATATTTTTCTTTTTTTTTCACTCTTTTTTTTTTTCAAAATTCTTTTAACACTTATTACTGCTAAGTCAATATTACATACTTCTCCGGATTTATAAATATGTGGGGTTTGCCTTCACAGTTTATATTTCCTATTTCTCAAGTTAAATAGCGCTCTCTCTCACATGAAATGCTCTTCCTTTAATAATAATACTTAAAAACAGGTGAGGACTGGAACCGGAAGGGGAAGGAGGAAGCCGGTTATAAAATTTTAATTTAAGCCGATTTGAAACTTTTTAAAGAGAGAGCGCTTTATGCTATTGTACTGAGATCAGCAGATTTGTTTATTCATTTATTTTTATTTATTTATTTAATATTTTTGTTGTGTGCGTGTGTGTGTGTCTATGTGTACGTAAATTTGTTCCGTCCTATTTTAGAAGATTTCATTTTCAGAGAAATTCGAAATGTAAACTGTGGGCAAACTTACTACTTTTTACTCATAAAGACAAAATTCGATGCAGATTTAAATATTTTTCTTTTTTTTCACTCTTTTTTTTTTTTTTTTTCAAAATTCTTTTAACACTTATTACTGCTAAGTCAATATTAGATTCTTCTCCGGATTCATAAATATGTGGGATTGCCTTCACAGTTTATATTTCCTATTCTCAAGTTAAATAGCGCTCTCTCTCACATGAAATGTACTTCCTTTAATAATAATATTTAAAAACAGGTGAGGACTGGAACCGGAAGGGGAAGGAGGAAGCCGGTTATAAAATTTTAATTTAAGCCGATTTGAAACTTTTTAAAGAGAGAGCGCTTAATGCTATGGTACTGAGATCAGCAGATTTATTTATTTATTTATTTTTATTTATTTATTTAATATTTTTGTTGTGTGCGTGTGTGTGTATGTGTGTGTGTTTATGTGTACGTGAATTTGTTCCGTCCTATTTTAGAAGATTTCATTTTCAGAGAAATTCAAGATGAAAACTGTGGGCAAACTTTCTACTTTTTACTCATAAAGACAAAATTCGATTCAGTTTTAAATATTTTTCTTTTTTTTCACTCTTTTTTTTTTTTTTTCAAAATTCTTTTAACACTTATTACTGCTAAGTCAATATTAGATACTTCTCCGGATTCATAAATATGTGGGTTTGCCTTCACAGTTTATATTTCCTATTTCTCAAGTTAAATAGCGCTCTCTCTCACATGAAATGCTCTTCCTTTAATAATAATATTTAAAAACAGGTGAGGACTGGAATTGGAAGGGGAAGGAGGAAGCCGGTTACAAAATTTTAATTTAAGCCGATTTGAAACTTTTTAAAGAGAGAGCGCTTTATGCTATTATACTGAGATCAACAGATTCGTTTATTCATTTATTTTTATTTATTTATGTAATATTCTTGTTGTGTGCGTGTGTGTGTGTGTGTGTGTGTTTATGTGTACGTGAATTTGTTCCGTCCTATTTTAGAAGATTTCATTTTCAGAGAAATTTGAGATGTAAACTTTGGGCAAACTTACTACTTTTTACTCATAAAGACAAATTCGATTTAGATTTAAATATTTTTCTTTTTTTTTTCACTCTTTTTTTTTTTTTTTTTTCAAAATTCTTTAACACTTATTACTGCTAAGTCAATATTAGATACTTCTCCGGATACATAAATATGTGGGTTTGCCTTCACAGTTTATATTTCCTATTTCTCAAGTTAAATAGCGCTCTCTCTCACATGAAATGCTCTTCCTTTAATAATAATATTTAAAAACAGGTGAGAACTGGAACCGGAAGGGGAAGGAGGAAGCCGGTTATAAAATTTTAATTTTAGCCGATTTGAAACTTTTTAAAGAGAGAGCGCTTTATGCTATTGTACTGAGATCAGCAGATTTATTTATTTATTTATTTTTATTTATTTATTTAATATTTTTGTTGTGTGCGTGTATGTGTATGTGTGTGTGTGTGTGTGTTTCTGTGTACGTAAATTTGTTCCGTCCTATTTTAGAAGATTTCATTTTCAGAGAAATTCGAGATGTAAACTGTGGGCAAACTTACTACTTTTTACTCATAAAGACAAAATTCGATTCAGTTGTGAATATTTTTCTTTTTTTTCAATCTTTTTTTTTTTTTTTTTTTCAAATTTCTTTTAACACTTATTACTGCTAAGTCAATATTACATACATCTCCAGATTCATAAATATGTGGGGTTTGCCTTCACAGTTTATATTTCCTATTTCTCAAGTTAAATAGCGCTCTCTCTCACATGAAATGCTCTTCCTTTAATAATAATATTTAAAAACAGGTGAGGACTGGAACCGGAAAGGGAAGGAGGAAGCCGGTTACAAAATTTTAATTTAAGCCGATTTGAAACTTTTTAAAGAGAGAGCGCTTTATGCTATTATACTGAGATCAACAGATTCGTTTATTCATTTATTTTTATTTATTTATGTAATATTCTTGTTGTGTGCGTGTGTGTGTGTGTGTGTGTTTATGTGTACGTGAATTTGTTCCGTCCTATTTTAGAAGATTTCATTTTCAGAGAAATTTGATATGTAATCTTTGG